>JAEMWC010001818.1:57500-91442 GCA_016490735.1 Pachyseris speciosa
ATGCATGAATACATTAGGGAGTAAAACGGTAGGCGGGCTTCAGTACGGCAACCGGAAGTAATTTTGTAAAAATATGGACTACTGCGCATGGCAGGCATTCGCTTTCAGCCGTTGCGGTAAATCCTACGAAGTCGGGAGAAGAGGTTTCGCATAGTCTCTGGTACGTGAGTTTTAAGCCGCTTCTTTCTACTTTTCAACAGGCTTCTTTGATTTTTTAACCGTTTAATCGTACTGAAAAACATTCCTAATTCATTCAGAATGAACATTTATGTACCTTACTTCTTTCAACCCAACAAATCTGCGTTTATTTTCAGCAGTTGTTTTATGCCGCCAGTGAAGTGGCGGTGGAAAATGACAAGAGGATTTCGTTAGTAGAGCTTCATTGTTTTATTTTTATGTCAAAAGTTGTGTTTTACTCCATTTCCAGAATTTTAAATGCTAATTTCAGACATTCTTAGCATGGAGTAAGATTTGCAAGGATGTTCGGACGGTTAATCGATGTGTATTTTACTTTAAAATAATTACACTATATTCCAACGCGATTGACGTGTCTTGATTCATTTCAGTCGCAAGTGAATGTAAATAATCGTTTCCACACGATTTGTCAGTAATTTTGTAATTATTGGTCTCATAGATCACACCGGGAGTCGTGGCCTCTGTTTGATATAGTACAGAACCAGTAGGGGTTGCGAATATCAAAATTATAATTTCAAGCCTTTTGTTTTTTTCTACTGTCGCGTTGTTGTTCTAAACTGCGAAATCAGCTCTAATCCTATTTGAGGATATCAATGCAAGACGTTTTTCAACGCCTCCGCAAAAACCCTCGCCATAACAAAATAAAGTGAAATTCCTTGCTACTTTGCATTAATTTATTCCCCAAAGTTAACTGGTAAACGCTGTACTGAAGAAACTAACTCGAACGTAAACTTCACAGAGCCCTTTGTACTATCTTTGATTTCGCGCTGCTTAAACTTGAACTTTGAAGGGCTACGGCGACGTACTCAGCCAAGACCTCCTTGGCCACGACAGCCGTCGTATCGCCCGCCGTAGCGATTTGCTTAAACTCCCTATGAACACAGTAAGGGAGGGAGGGGTGGATGGAATGAAGGAACTAAGGGAGGGAAGGAAGGAATGAAGGAAGGGAGGGAGGGTAACGAGGGAAGGAATGAAGGGAGGGAGGGAGGGTGGGAGGGAGAGGAGGGGAGGGGAGGAAGAAAGGAAGGAGAGAGGGAGGGAGGGAGGAAGGAAGGGAGGAAGAAAGAAAGGAAGCAAAGGAGGAAGGGGGAGGGAAGGAGGGAGGGAAGGAGGGAGGGAAGGAATGAAGGGAGGAAAGGATGGTAAGAAGGAAGAGAAGGAGGGAAAGAGGGAGGGAAGGAGGGAGGGAA
Source organism: Pachyseris speciosa (assembly GCA_016490735.1). Taxonomy (NCBI): domain Eukaryota; kingdom Metazoa; phylum Cnidaria; class Anthozoa; order Scleractinia; family Pachyseridae; genus Pachyseris; species Pachyseris speciosa. The sequence goes on from JAEMWC010001818.1 coordinate 58,886, forward strand.
GGAATGAAGGGAGGGAAGGATGGTAAGAAGGAAGAGAGGGAGGGAAAGAGGGAGGGAAGGAGGGAGGGAAGGAATGAAGGGAGGGAAGGATGGTAAGAAGGAAGAGAGGGAGGGAAAGAGGGAGGGAAGGAGGGAGGGAAGGAATGAAGGGAGGGAAGGATGGTAAGAAGGAAGAGAGGGAGGGAAAGAGGGAGGGAGGGATGGAGGAATGAATATAGTTGCTTGGCTCGAAGTGTAATGTATCTGCCGCAGTCCAACGGTACATGAAACAACACGACAAAAGTGGAAGCAAACCGAGGAAGGCCGTATTCAGGTAACAAGCAATGTGTGTACCTCCTAAACACGCTTGTTTTGGATCAACAGATGTAAGCTCAACACACGACTTGTTAGCAATCTGTGAAAAACAAAAACAGGCGCAGTAAGAACAGAATTGCAACAAACCTCACTGCTCAGTGGTATAGCCTTTGCACGAGAATCGCAAAGGTTCTTGGTGCTACTGCAGAAGGTTGCATTTGTTTTTCAGGTTCTATTAGCAGTCAGTTACACCTGTAGGATGGTGCTAACAAGAACATCTTTCTTCTATTGATAAATGCACTTCTATCATCTGCATGTACGTTTGGAACAAACGATAAAATATTTTCGCGAGACGCAAAAAAAATGGCTTAAAATCTTGACTCCTTTAATTGTATAAGGTATGGGCTTTTTCACCCAAGCATTGACACAAAAACGGTGAAAATTTTGTTTTTGCCTTGAAACATAAAGAAAATCTCGAGATGGCTTCTTCTTAAATTCTTAAACGTTCAACTTCCGGATAGACGGGCCGACTTCAGCAGAGACGGGTCGAGTCGATCCGTCGACATTCTTTTACCACCCTAGTTCATACAACCCGACTTCCGGTTAGACATTTTTTGTCACCCTAGTTCATAGTTACATTCTTATTGCATTTTCTAAGTCTCTTGCAACACGACTTCTGGTTAGACAAGACGACTTTTGGAGAGTCGAGTCGACCCGACCTTTTTGTGAGTCGAACCGTCATTCACCTTAGACGACCCGACTCAGATTGGGTTTATAGGAAGGTTCATATCATGGTGAGACCTGACTTTCGGTGAGTCGGATCGGAGACGATCCGACTCAGATTGGGTGTAGTGGACAACTTTCAAAACATAAAGAAAACCCCGAAATGATTTAAATTCTTGAAGGTTCAAGAGCGGTGTGCAGAACGATCAAAACATAATTGGTGAGTAATGTTCCGAAGGCAAGAATATCCAGAAGAAAAAGGGCATACAAAAACATCTCGATGTACCAGCAAATAAATACACTCGAGCGCTTTAGGACTTCAGATGAAATGATCAATTATGTTCACAGCAATTCCACTACTCACGTCATCGGTTAGATTTTTCAACAGTTCATAGTTAGGTTCGGTGAAAACAAAGTATTCCGGTGGCTTGTTGGCCAAACGCTCAAGCTGAGGAGAAATTACAAAATATAAGAGTCAAAAAGACAAAATATTATTTTCGCTTTTATTTGCAAAACGGGCATATCTTGATACATTTTTTTACAAGGAGGGTGGGGCGGAACTCTACGAAGGCCAGTTTCGATAGATTAAGGAAAGTCCTCCAAGAATCTGGAGATTTTGCCGAGAATCGGGAGACGCAAAAAGATGTCAGGGAAACATGAAATAATTCTAGGACTACGCCAAAAATCTTCTTACGAGAACGTAATCGAAAAATTCGGGAGAATATTCCAAATTTCAGGGGAGGGGGGGGGGGGGGGGGGGGATAAATGAATTCACACAAAGTATGTCGTCAGTTTTGCCTATCAGTAACCATTCATTCCCACAACTAAAATCATCAGAAAGCGCTGCGAAAACGAACTCAAGACTTTCGCACACGACTATCCAATTACCCCACAACTAATTTCACATACAACCACAACGGAAGTAAAGTCTACTTACATCGCTTCTGACATAAGCTGCAATCACAATCACATACACTGCAGCTCCAGCTTCCCTTGCTTTCTTGGTCTGTACGAAAGAGATGCACAAACTAGATTAACATGAACACTGAAAGAGACGAGATCAATTGTACGAAGAAACAACGCAGTTTCTGATGGTGCTGGGAGATTGTTGAAGATGGAACAAAGACTTCAATAGATACTGTATACCCGAGAAAAATTCGGTCGCTGTATGTACACGTATCATAAGACAGAACACAACCCAGGCTAAATCTACTCAACAGTAAAGCCCTGGTCAAACGGCGCATGATAGTCGATGATAGTTGATTCTCTCCAAACTATCATCAACTATCACCAACTATCATTCACATGGTCAAACGGCGCATGATAGTCGATGATAGTTGATGATAGTTTGCCGGCAGTCGCGCGAGCAAAGGTCACGCGAGCAGCTAGTTCCAGGCTCTTTCCGCGTAAAATGTGAGCACTAAAATGGCTTCGCGAGAGACAAACTTGTAGAAGTATGAATTTATCGCGACGAAAGAGGGCGGCAGCTTGCTTAAAGTGCATATCACCCCAAAATATTTTTTCGCTACAATGAACCTTTGCACCGCTTCGAAACGCGTTTCACCTTTCGTTTCTCTTTTTTACCAATTGCTAACTTTTTATAGTATTTAAAAGTTGCAAAAAATTGAGCATTTTTGTTTCACGACCGAGTTAGAATGGGAGTGGGTCTATTCCTGGGTTGACGTCACAAACTGATTTGCATCGCATCAAGTCTTTGTAAACATGCATGCAAATCAGTTTGTGACGTCAACCCAGGAATAGACCCACTCCCCTTCTAACTCGGTCGTGAAACAACAATGCTCAATTTTTCGCAACTTTTAAATACTATAAAAAGTTAGCAATTGGTAAAAAAGAGAAACGAAAGGTGAAACGAAAGGGGCATGTTGAAATTGGTGGAAGAATTGCGAGTGGAGGACACTGCCGCGTACAATGTTGCAGCTGAGCCTCGCGAGGAACTTTTGGCGGCCATTTTAAACGAGCCAGCCGATTTTCGGGGAAAACAGCTGACCAAAAACTATCATGAACTATCATACGCGTGGTCAAACGAGAAAAACTATCATCGACTACCATGAAGAATTTGAACAAGCTCAAAATGAATGATAGTTGATGATAGTCGATGATAATGCATGATAGTTGGTGGTCAAACGGAAGCGCGCGCTTCAACTATCATCGACTATCATCAACTATCATCGACTATCATGCGCCGTTTGACCAGGGCTTAAAGGCCGACGGCAAGCAAAAGCCCGTCGCGCTAAGGACCTAATTATTTTCACACTGAGGCTGCTTTTTTCAAATACTATCCATATATCTGGATTAATGGTAAATAACTGTCATAAAAAATAAGAATAAATACTAATGTGCCAATCAACTCCAGACTTCAACATCTCCCTCCGCCTCCAGGAATACATGTATCCACATACCCAGGTACTTGAATCTAATATACCTCTCTCCATAAACTAAACTGGCACCTAAAGGCGGAACGTTTGAAAAAAAAAAACAACAACAACAATAATAAATAAATAAATAATAATAATAATAATAATAATAATAATAATAATAATAATAATAATAATAATAATAATAATAATAATAATTAAATATGTGACTGATCATCGCAGTTATGAACACTAGTTAAGCAGTACTGAAAATAAAGCCTGAAAAAAAATTCAGGCTTGTACGGGATTCGAACCGACGACCTGTGTGATACCGGTGCAGCGCTCTACCGACTAAGCTAACAAGCCATCTGGAAGCTGGTTGAAAAGTTCGATGTTTGAACCGGGCCTTAGTTTTCTCATAGTTTAGTTTTGGCTAGAAGACAATAACCTTGTTCTGAATGTTTCAATAACTAAGTGTGTACTATTTACATCTCAAAGGCATAAAGAGCGCGATTGGATTTTAAATCTTAATCTTCTCGGAAAGTCCATATCCTGTGAAACTTCTTTTAAATACCTAGGCGTGGTGTTCGAACACTTAATGACTTGGAATCCCCACGCGGACTACGTGTGTAAAAAGGTGGCGTCAAGAGTTAATATCCTGGGTCGTGTTAGAAGTTTCGTCACAAAAGAGACAGCAATACTTGTTCACAACGCCTTAATTCTTCCATTATTTGATTACTGTGACATTGCCTGGAGTAACCTTCTACAGCAAGATATAGATCGACTACAGCGCCTACAGAATATATCTGCACGGATTATCACACGTCGCTCTCGCTCATCTGAAGCAATAGAGCAGCTGCACTGGCTGCCTCTTTCCAGCAGACGCTCTTACCACAAGGCTAAACTCGTTTTTCTCTGTCTTCACTCATTAGTTCCTAGCTATTTTTCATTATATTTTACCAGATTTTCGAACATTCACAATTATTCCGCAAGGCAAAGTATGAGGCTATCCCTACCAAACGTTAAACAGAATTTTGGGAAAAGGACCTTTCTTTTTACCGGCGCAAAAATTTTTAACAACCTCCCTTTAAACATTGTCAAGAGTGAAAACATTCAAACGTTTTGCCGCCGAGCGAGACATTTCTTTTTATCATAACTTTGATATTTTTATTATATTTTAGGTTAAAATGTTTTTTGCATCGTATTTTAACCCATTGACTACCGCAGGTTTTTACATTTTCGGAGTGATTTTCCACCTATAAACGATGAATAGCAATTCGTGACTCTTTATTTGAACTACCAGGGAAAAGTGGTGCTGTCCTAAGCCACTGGAGGCTCAAGGTTTCTGAAAACGTCATTTTGACGTAGCTATTTTTTATCCGTGAAGCGACAGCAATGGCCCAAGTTCGGTTTGCTTGCGATTTCTGCTAAATTTACAGCCATTTTTCATCTTTAGCGGCTGCCTGATGAGCATCATTAAGCGTGACGGTAGCTAAGAGTCCACTTTCTCAAAGAATCGAGCAAGGTGATGTACTTTGTTGTTGAATTTGGCTTGTTACTCGACGAACTGGGAATTTGGCCGGTCGAACACTTAGTACCTTTGGGACTCGACTATTGATGAATTTCTCGACCTACCGCCACATATTTTGGAATTTCTGTGTACTGAAGATGACCAGGAGCAGGAAATTTTGGCGGTAGGTCGGAGTGGCTATGTGAAAGTGGGGGAAGGAACGGGCGCTGTCAAAAATTCTCGTTAGTTCCCAGCATGCAATGCGCTCAAGATGTGGAAAATGTCGGGAAGGCCCGAATGCACTGGAACAAAAGGCTGTATCTACGCTCGGAGAAGAATATGAACAAAAAAAGTCATTTCTAAGCTAGAAAAAGGACTGAATTTCGTTATGATGGTTGAGTTTTGGTTTTTCGACGATGATTTCCCTAAAAAAACATGAAGGCAAAAAGGGGCATTTTTGTTGTTTCTCTTTGACGTTAAAAACGGCCAGTTTCGTTCTTGTCCAAACTCAAAAGGCCATATTTGGTAAAAATCGCTACGTTTCTTGCATTTATTGGATATCCAAATTTAAAGGGCATTCCATTTCGTGCTCACAACTAACAGTTAAGGCAATATTCGTGCGATTGAGAGAGTTGCAATGTTTTGAAGCATGGGAGTTTTTTACGGCCGGTTTTGGCCGGCACGGGTGCCAATGGGTTAAGGCTTTTTAATATAGTTCTTAAATTCTGTTATTGTATTTAAATTATTAGGCTTTTTAAATGTAATAGTTCATGAAAATTCTTGATCAATGTAAATTATTTTTTTTAAGATACAGGGCCCCTATGGAGACCAGCCTTACAGCTGAATGGGCTAGCCTGTGTTAATAAAGTTTCACTTTCATTTCCACTTTGTAACTTAATTAACAATTATTTATGGAACTTGTAAATATTGGAAGAAATGTTAAATAAAATTTTTCTTATTTTTATATATTCTCATTATTATTATTTATTATTATTATTATTGTCTATTATCATCATCATCATCATCATCATCATCATCATCATCATCATCATCATCATCATCATTATTATTATTATTATTATTATTATTATTTTATCATCAATTCAGTTCAGACCTGATTCGTAGCTATGTCAATGTCCTGAATTCCTCCATCTGTTAATATGATGATAATGCTTGCTTGGGTCCCTGAAGGTCAAACACCCAGAGCCTTCAGTTAGCATGACAGACAATGAATTCTTGATTTTCAGAATTAATATTGTCAAAAAAAATACCGCACTCCAACTCATTTAAAGTGTTCTGAAAACTGGCCAAAAGAAATGCTCTCAAATAATGAGATGAAAAAAAGGTATTACTAGAAGCAGCTCATCGCCATAGCAGTGGTGGCTAAATGAACACAACAAAAGAGCTTGGTGCTAAAGGGGCATTTGTGAGGGTATAAAATCTCTGAATTTCCCTAAGATTTGCTCTCCTTTGGCAAGCCCTACAGATCAGTTATTGTTTCAGAAAAATAAATTAACGTCTACAGGTCTGCATGTTATTAATTTTTGTGATTCAAAGGCCTGAATTTGAACCAAGCTCTTCAAATGTATGTCATGCTTCACGATGTAACTTCTTTTCTGTGTCAAAATAGAATAAAATAATAAAAGCTTGGACAAATAATATTGTGTTCAAAAGGCATTTCCACTCAATGGTACTACAAAATGTAACATTTTGATCCTACTGTTTAAAAAATTCTGGATGCATTGCTGAGGAAAATCATGTTTTTAGCTGCCGAGGTGCAACAGAATGGAACAAGTCATACAGGATTGCAGAGTCCACTTACCCCCTAATTCCTTTATTTGATTATTTGCCTGCCGGGAATAAGAGTGACGGGGAATAAGAGTGACGGAGAATACAACATCATTATGCATTACATCACTTCAAAAAGGCAAGAGATTCACAGTTCAATAGGGCTTGGTGCCAAGAGGGCATAAGTGAAAATTTGGCCTGCCTAATAATTATTCTTTGAATTCTAGCCTTTAGACCACAAACAAAAGAAGTCAGCTGTGCATACATGTACATTCTTCGCTTTCAAAAACGCATCACTTCAGTTAGTTCAGTTTAACAATTGAAAGCAGCCCTTCAAATTGCAAAACAACTGTGGGCCTTCATTTAATGAAGGATGTGACGACCAACTGGTCTGCAGGACAAAAGACAATGAACTTTGTATTTCAAGGCCAAATAGGCAAGTACTGCTCAATATTAAAGTCACATACCATAACAAGAGCTGGACTCAGTTTGGTCCTACCTCCAGGTTTAACTTTCCTCAAGGCATTCAGTCCTGCCTTAATCTTAACTCTTAAAGAAACAGAACAAATTCACTGCAGTTAAGGGAGCTATGTCCTGGTGATTTTTAGTGCCCCTGAGCACCAACAGAAAGATGTCAATCTATTTCCTCAAAGGGGAAGCAAACCATAATCGGTATTCAGGGGTTTCATTAGAAGCTGCCAACTGGTGAAATCGCTGCCTACTTTGTCAGAATTTACCTCTTACCGCCAACTACTTTGTCCATATTTTCACTCAAATTCTTTAAGAAAATTCAACAGGTTGCCGCCTACTTTTAAGTTAGCTCAGAAGGCTATTTTAAAACGTATTGAAACCCCTGCTGTATTTATTAACTTTTTTTTCCCACAACATACATGTAAGAGGAGATCGAACTTGAAAATTTTAATTAGGCCAACGAGACTGTATTATAGTTTTGCTAAATTGACAAAATAATTTTAAACAAAACTGAACCATTACTTTTTTTAGTTTTCTTTGCTTCCAATATCTTTGACTTTTTCAGCTTTTCAAAGTGACATATTAAAAACTTGTGACATAGCACCTTTAAGTAACATTAACAGTGCATGCAGCTCAGATATATCTAGTGATACCCACAATAATTATGTGTACCAGTAACAAATGTCCACCAGAACTGTGCATATGCATCTGCATGGTTGACATGCATATCAAATGTGTACATAGAAGCTCAGCTAGCTAATTTTCTGGCAATTGTTGTTAATTTATTGCCCTTTACAGTGGCCTTTTATTGGAAAACAACAACTTAACTGAACAGTAAAAATGTTTTCACAGAATTGGGCTTCTGGTACCACAACTATCAGAGATAAACCTTTTAAGCCCAATTAATAGCCACTGGTGCCCTTATTTCTCCTTGAAATTAATGAATTAAATACTTTTGCTGTCTAGCCTGAGGAGAGGTCTTGGCGTGACTTATTAACTGCACTGTAGCAGACAGTAACTACAGGTATTTAATATTCAAATTTACATTAATGATTACATGCAAATAAGGAAGAGTCTTTTGAAAGCACTATGACTTATTAAACTGTACTGTAGCAGACAGTAACTATTAAATATTCAAATTTACATGTATAATTACATACAAATAAGGATGAGTCTATTGAAAGCATAATATGAAATCAACATGAAAAAACAACACACCTGTCACCTGTCAATCTTAATACAGTTTTTGTCTCTTTGCCTTTGAGAATGTAATGAACGAAACTCTAACTCCTGTGCTGGAATGAAAAAACAAAACAAAAAACATTCAGTCATTGCTGACAACAAATTTGATTACACTTGAAAAAACCTTAGAAGATTCTTCACCACCCTACTAGTAGCTGCATTAGCTACTTTGAAAGAAAACTGCAAATTTTTTTAAAGGTCCATTGTCACTGGAAATACATCTTTGGATTTATCTATGAAATTATAATTATGACAATGCCCCTTTAAGAGAAGAATAATTATTTAAACAAGTTAAAGAAAATGACCAAAATGTTTCATTTTCGTTACATGTCGGTGTGCAGCTGTTTTGGCACAAATATATTTAGTTTACTTAGTTCTTTGTTGTTGTTGTTGTTGTTTTATGAAAAAAACTATCAACACAGGGCCATTGAACTCACCCAGCAAAATTCTCCACTGTTTTTTCCACAAAATCAACTGTCTGGCCTTGAAAATACGTCAGATTGACACTTCCAGATCTAAAATCAAGAATAAAAAATGGGTAATGTCTACACCTACTTCTAGCTCTAGGATGGTGATGCTGGTGCATGTAATGTTAATTTTTTTTTTGGGGGGGGGGGGGTTGGCACAGGGAAATCTGCAGTGAGTGTTGTCAGCACAGTAGGAACTTTGACAAATTCACTCAGTGCCCTTGGAAATAATATTATTGTAATAATAATATCAACATTATCTTGGAAAACTAAGGAAATAATGGGAATCACTTGTTGATCACGTTGAAAATACTTACAAGAAGCAAACCACTTCCGTGCATATTTTTAATTAGCGACCACCACTGGAAGGAAGGTTAGTGAGTCTACATTTCATGACATTTTCAAGACACCACTTGCCTAATAAAAGGAGGAATTAACGTTGAACTTCATGAACACAAACGTTTTATACAGGAGCAAAGCCATGATGAAAACATAGTTGGCTTGAACAACTCATTACACAGTCCCAACATAACTACTCAAACTGGGGCCGGTTCCTGAAAGGTGTAATAACTCTATTCCATCCAGGGATAAATCTGCCTTATTCCAAAAGGTAATTTCCTGGAATAAGGCAGATTTATCCCTGGAATAGAGTTAGTTATTACACCTTTCAGGAACCAGCCCCTACTTGGTAATAGAACTTACTCAAACAATAAAAAATATATATATATATTTGTGTGAGAGAGTTCGAACTAATGCTCCTTAATCAATGGTTTTCCCCATGATGGGGGGGTAGGCAACCCATGGGAATTAGACTTCGTAAAGCCTTCGTAAAGCGCACATGGGTGGGGATTTTGACATCCACAATGGTCCCCAGGGTGGGAAATTTGACTTGACTACCATCTTGAAAAAGTTTGTTGTAAGTGCCTATCATTTCGTTTATTAATAACTTACTGTGCAAGGTCTGTGACCCCCAGGGGTGTGAATTTGACTAATATAATGGAGACCCAAGGGTGGGGAAATTGACATTTGAAAAACTGAAAATGTCAAATTTCTTGTGGGTTGCCCGCCTTCCCCATCCTGGGGCAAACCATTGATAGGTGCATAATCGAACCCAATCAAACTCAATTGAGAATAATCACCATGCCATCCAGCCTCAGATCGAATGTAATTGAACCTAATTGTATTCAATTTAATTTTTAACATTTGATTGTGTTTGATTGCTCAAAACGTTTGTGACAGTTCAATTGTGAACATTCGATTACCAAACTCAACTGAACCCAATGGAGTGACTGGGGTTTGATTAAGTTCCATTGAGCTTGATTGATCAAACATTTGATTTGGTTCAATTAGTAACGTCAGGCACAGTTGACCGGCATCTATTCACACAATGAAACCAGGAAACCAGGCTTAAGTTGATCAAGGAGGTCCTTATCGAAAACCACTGGTTGTAAAAAAAAAGTGTACAGCTTTGTAGCATGTGCAATAATGTTATTTACTGAAAGTTGTTATATTTTACACATTGTAATGCGTTTATTGAATTCACGCGCATCGAGTCCAAATGAGTCTACAGAACTTTATAGTGAAAATTATGACCACCTCTGGTATGAATAAAGCGAATTTGAAATAAAAGGAGAAAACTTAATTAGCTAAGCTTAAGTTTATTTTACCTTTATGACTGATGCACCACAACAGATGTTGCTTAATTAATATAAAGACCTTACTTGTCTAGGACGAAATAGATGTCGAATCCTCCAAGGCATTTCTGCTGTCCAAACACAGGTTTAGGAACGATACAAGCTGGGACGAAAAACGCGGCGACGACAAAATACTGCCAAAGAGCCATGACTCAAGGCTAGGGCATACGATCGCTTCACTGTCTTCACCGTCTGGCGCACATCAAACTGTTGAACTGTCTGAGTTACGGGCTGAAGTTAGCTGCCAATTCACTGCCAATTCACCAGCTGCCAATTCGCCGTTTAGAAGAACGCTGCCAATTCGTTTCCCTTGAGGTTTTTCGGAAAAACTTTCTGTTATTCAAAGGTTCATTCTTCGCTATGATGTAAAATGTAATTTGCGCACAAGCGCGTTACAAAACGCAAAATGCGCAGAGAAACCTCGTGTAGTCAGAAAGACTGTCTTGGGCTTAGTGAGTTTTCAAACAGAGCGATCAATATGCAAAGTACCTGACTTAATAACTCCCCAACCTTTGGTATCTGAAATATCGTTTCGCTTTCAACCTAATGCTTATACACCGGCTAGCTCATCTCTCGATATCTCAGTCCTGTCTCTTTTCATTCGCTAATAATTTCAGGTTCCCCAACACAGTGAATATTTGCTATTGTTATATACCTACACTTTCACTTAACAAAAGGAGTACTGCGATTGGTTGATTCTTGGTCACGTGCCCCTGACCAAATTCAAATGTATCCCGACCGGGATACAATTCCGCAATTGTTGCCCGCGCGCCCGGATACAGCAGCACGTGATTAGTGCATGACTAAAAAGTGGCATGATCTTCGGCACGTGCTCACGTCAGCTTGATTGACGAGGCGGACCTGAGAACACTGCCAGTTTTCAGTTTTATAAACCAACGATAATACAAACGTTATGGAACCCGAGACTAAAAGAAAACGTTTTTCTCAAGTACAGCCGAAGAAATTCAGCATCTAATAGGAGGAAAAGATTCGGAAAATACAAGAAAGGCATGTTCTACTTTTTCAGGTACTTTTAAATGTTTGTAAATTATTCCTTCGGCAGGCTTGTGAATGAAGACGTGTTTTTGAAATGCCCTCTTTGTTTGTTTGTCAGTTTATTTTGCTGTGATTGTTGAAGGGAAAGTCTCGGTATATAACAAAGCACTTAATGTATGATCCCTCGGGAAACTAGTTAGTTTTGTTTTCCCTCGAGTCCTGATGTTTCCCTCGACTTCGTCTCGGGAAACATCAGGACTCTCGGGAAAACAAAAACTAACTGTTTCCCTCGGGACCATACATTAAGTGTATAATGTGTACTCCGTTATGTCACGTCATCCACTTTTTGACCTTGAATAACTATGTCTGTGGAATCCCCACCATGAAAAATGACATATGACGTTAAAGTACGACAACAGGCATGCCATCTCTTGGTAACTCAGTCCGTTTTCCTTACCGTTGCTCTTACTTATGGATACCCGAACATCACTCCTTTTAAAACACAGGAACAGCGTCTTGTCACGAAATCCAGGGTTTGTATTTGAATAACTCTATTTGCAGTGTTATAACCGCGACAAATGATAAATCGTGTCAAAGTTACGTTAACATTTATGCCATCTCTCGATATAAACGCCCCGTCTCTTTGTCTTTGCACTAATAATAAAAGCGCAAATATCGTGCATGTTGATTAGCGTTTTCGCCGTCAACCAGTAAAAGCTAATTTTTAAATTGATAATTATTTTCGCGATTTCTAAACCACGAATAATGACATATACTAAAACACTGCTGATCACAGTGATTCCATTTCTCCATATCTCATCCCTGTCTCCTTAGCTTTCTAAATAATTACAGGCTCTCCAAAATCGCGAAAGGTAACGAAAGTTGCCAGTATATGACACATAATCGACATTTTGAACTTTAATAACTTTTCTTGTGGTATCGTCAGCGCAACAATGAAATATCCTCAGAAAGTACAGCAAATGATCATTCCATCTCTCGATATTTCAGCCCTGTCTCTGTTTGCTTTCCCTTAATTGTTGAATCCCCAACATGGCACATATTAACTGTCAGCTAGTCTCTCATATACCGGGAAATGAAATTGTTAACCATTATCTAAGAGTAAAATATTAGAAGTAACCGCCGTCAGTAAGTATATAAGTGCTGTGGGAATAGAAGAATGGTTGGCACAGAGGTACAGTGGGCACTGAGATACAGTGTGCACAGAAGAACAGTAAGCACAGAGGATCAGTGGGCACAGAGGTACAGTGGGCACTAAGATACGGTGGGCACAGGGGAATAGCGGGCACAGAGATGCAGTGAGCACAGAGGTACAGTGGGCACAGAGGAACAGTGGGCACAGAGGTAAAGTGGGCACAGAGGTACAGTCGGCACACAGGAACAGTGGGCACAGAGGTACAGTAAGCACAGAGGAACGGTAAGCACAGACGAACAGTTGGCACCGAGGAACACTGGGCACAGAGGTACAGTGGGCGTACAGGAAAAGTGGGCACACAGGAATTGTGGGCACAGGAACAGTGGGCACAGAAGTAAAGTGGGTGCAGAGAAACAGTGGGCACTGAGATACGGTGTTCACAGAGGAACAGTGGGCACAGAGGTACAGTGGGCACAGAGGAACAGTGGGCACAGAGGAACAGTGGGCACAGAGGAACAGTGGGCACAGAGGTGCAGTGGGCACAAAGGAAGAGAGGGTACAGAGCTACAGTGGGTACAGGGGAACAGTGGGCACAGAGGAACAGCGGGCACAGAGGTGCAGTGGGCACAGAGGTTCATTAGGTACAGAGGTACAGAGGGCACACAGGTACAGTGGGCACACAGGAACAGTGGTCTTAGAGGTACAGTAGGCGCACAGGAACAGTGGGAACACAGGAATTGTGGGCACAGGAACAATGGGCACAGAGGTAAAGTGGGTGCAGAGATACAGTGGGCACTGAGATACAGTGTGCACAGAGGAACATTGGGCACAGAGGTACAGCGGATACAGGAATAGTGGGCACAGAGGAACAGTGGGCACAGAGGTGCAGTGGGCACAAAGGAACAGTGGGCAGAGAGGTACAGTGGGTACAGGGGAACAGTGGGAACAGAGGAATAGTGGGCACAGAGGAACAGTAGGCACAGAGGTGCAGTTGGCACTGAGGAATAGTGGGCACAGAGGAACAGTGGGCACAGAGGAACAGTGGATACAGAGGAATAGTGGGCACAGAGGAACAGTGGGCACAGAGGTGCAGTGGGCACAAAGGAACAGTGGGCACAGAGGTACAGTGGGTACAGGGGAACAGTGGGCACAGAGGAATAGTGGGCACAGAGGAACAGTAGGCACAGAGGTGCAGTTGGCACTGAGGAAGAGTGGGCACAGAGGTACAGTGGGCACAGAGGAACAGTGAGCACAGAGAAACAGTGGGCACAGAGGTACAGTGGGCAAAGAGGAACAGTGGGCGCACAGGAACAGTGGGCACACAGGAACAGTGGGCAAAGAGGAACTGTGGGCACACAGGAACAGTGGGCACATAGGAATTGCGGGCACAGAGGAACAGTGGGCACAGAATAACAGTGGTCACAGGGGAACAGTGGGCACAGGGGAACAGTGGGCACAGAGGAACAGTGGGCACAGAGGAACAGAAAGCACAGAGGAACATAGGGCACAGAGGAGCAGTGGGCATAGAGGAACAGTGGGTACAGAGGGCCAGTAGGAACAGAGGAACACTGGGCACAGAGGAACAGTGGGCACAGGGAAACTGTGGCCACACAGGAACATAAAGCCTTTTGTGAATTAACTGATTGAAAATTTATGCATTGTGTTCATCCATGTTGAGCAGTCTTTTCAAAGCTGATCTACCGGTCCACTTATATTCCTGCTTAAAATTCAAGGGTTGTCCAATACACCCAAATCGAGGCGATTCGTCTATGTTAGCAGACGTCTCTTGTTACCGGAGGTCGATTCGCGAGAGTCTTAGAATACTGTTGAAAGGCAACGGGGAGGGTGGATTACGTTGTCGATTCGACTCGATTCGATCGATTCGTCTGTGTTGGCAGTCGAATCGTCTCACCGCAAGTCGATTCGGGAGAGTCGGCTTAGACTCATGATCAATACCGCTGCAAGGGAACAGGGAGGGTGGAATACGTTGTCGATTCGACTCGATTCGAGCGAATCGATCGATTTGTCTGTATGGCAGTCGAATCGTCTCACCGTAAGTTGATTCGCGAGAGTCTTAGACTCAATACCACTGCAAGGTAACAGGGAGGGTGGAATACGTTGTCGATTCGAATCGATCGATTCGTCTGTGTGGCAGTCGAATCGTCTCACCGGAAGTCGATTCGCGAGAGTCTTAAACACAATAGCGCTTCTTAAGGTATTAGGATACCCAAAATGACCATAGTTAGAAACAGAGCTTTTAAATGAGCGCTCGCAGAGGAAACCCCGGCAACCTATACATTTTCTGAAAGCTTAATAGTTTTAGAATTCAATGTCGAGATCAAAATTGTAGAAAAAGAAAACGAGTAATATATATTAACAGGGAAAGTTAAATCCAAGGCTTCGCCTTAATCACGTTCGTTTCCCCCACGCGAGAATTTGGAGCGACACGGTTGACATCGGAAATGTTTCCTCACTCTTCGCCCTCAAAAGAGGTGTCTGCGATTTTTCCATTTTTTTCTTTGTTTTTTCCCTACACTCCCCTGAAGATTGATACGAAAAGTGTTCACGTATCCTTTCACAAAACAGGCCATAAATTTAAACTGAAGCGAATTTCCAAAAAGCCGACAGCTTTTTGCAAAGGACGTATCTTAAAACATCGAGCCGATTTGCAGCCTAATCGGTCAGAGGATGCGGGAAAACGAGCTTAAAATGTTTACCCTTCACCAAGATTTTATTTTATTTTATTTTATAGAGAAAAAGACGGAAAACCATTTCCCAGCTTGATACTAGTGCGTCTGGGTGATACGACTCTGCTCATGGTGAAAGAGTAAATGACTCTCTTCTAGCTTCTCGCCATCCAGTTACTTTAACAATTTTTCCTGATTAAAATATGAGCCGCAATCGATTGAAGCGAGACTGTGTGCACGGTCATCTCTGAAGGGTATTCTGTCGCTCCTTTGCCGTTTGGGCTCCTCTGCCGATGTAAATTGACACCGCGACTTTTTCTTGCGCTTTCGCGAGGACATCACGACAATAAACACAGTAGAGCTAAGATAATTTTTCTGGAAAAAGTAATGATACCGAAGGCGATTAGAAGGAAGGCTTGATTGCACGCTTGTTTTATTGTGATGAAATGCACGGCTACGAGTTCATATGACACGCGACTTGCGGTGAATATTAGTTTATAGCGGCGACAGAGCTGTTGGCAGAAACTTGTCAGCGCATAATTAGCCATAACAGCATCACAAAAATAGTTTTTCGTAATTCTTTTAAAAAGTAAAACAGCTTTTCTTTCCGTTCTTTTTGCAAAAATGTTCATTCTAGTCTAACTGATTCGATCATGAAAATTCTGGTATTTTCAATTTCGGGAATAAATCCGGGTATCCTTATACCTTAAAAACAGCAAGATTCCCTTCGTCGTCAACGGAAAGTCCTATTTTCTTATCAACTCGCTTTCATGGAGGGCTGTTTTTAGAGTCTTTCAGTTCACAATATTTACGAGGAAACATGAAGATGGAAACCGTTTAGACAACAGCCTTACTTCGCTAACAACAATTGTAAACAACTTTGATTCCACTGACTATAACGGGTTGATGACCACATCAGGATCAAAAATATCTCAACGAAACAACAGTATTTATATTTGATTCAGCTCAAATGACTTACCCGAGTAAGGATTCCAAAGCAGTTCCCTTTTCCAATTGAGCTTCTAAGTACTCGCAAACGTTTTATTGGAAGCAAAATAAGCCTTCAGCAGAGTTCGCGCTCTAAGAGTTACATCTGGCGATAATCACTCAAGGAAAACTGACTGATGCCTTAATATAATACTTTTACCACATGAGCCACATGTCAACATATTGCAATTGTAATTTGTGGAATACAGTCCCCATGCCGACTTAATCTAAATTCAGTTCCAGAATGGCACATAGTGGGACAAATTATCCCTAACTTTTTATTTTCACCGTCATAATTTAACAAATTTCCCGTTATTTAACCACATTGCCTGTATATTGGCTGCCACAGTTGAATTGCTTTTGGCTTCACTTAATTTTAGCATGTGAAGGCTTGTCTGTACATAAAACAAAATCCTAGCCACTGTTAAAATAACACGCCTGGTTTTACCAGCACAAGCATACTCCAAAACGAAAGTCGAGTGTACCTGTTCAATTTAACAGTTCTGATGGTCATCGGTTTCCAATACGTTCGATGTTTTAAAATGAGCTAATTACGTTTATGTAGACGTCCGCACACGCATGTTTTAACTGCGAGGTAGTTAAGTTGGTCAACAGCTGATTCTTGTTGACTTAAGGTGATTCGTCACAATAGGTGAGTTTCGAATTGTCGAAAAGAAAAGAACCACGTCGAGGTTCAGGGAAATCATTTTCGTTTTCCTTTGTACTCAACAAAAAAATATGCAAACTATTCATCTGAACCTCGACTTGGTTCTTTTGTTCTTCCACAATTCAAAACTAGCCTATTGCATGGCGTATCCTTACTGCGCATAATTTATAATTATGGCATCATTTGGCGCGCTCTCGTGCACATTAGAAACGTGGCGTATTTGCCTAGACATTAGGTTTTGTCAGCCAAAATTTTCCCTTTGTTGTCGTGTTGCAAAGAAACGAGCACGGTGACCACTGTAACAGGGCTTTTCGAGGGTTTCACTTCCATTGCTGAGCGAGAGGTGCCCTGCCACCTTCCGGGATCTTTCTACATCAAGTGGATCGGAGCTTCGTTCAGGAACATGGCGTTTATTGTAGATCTTGACTCATTTCGTTACGGGCAGAACTCAAAGCTCTTACTGACAGGCGAATTGTCATATGCGAATTCCGACCAATAATACTCGAACAGCTCATTCGCTAACGTAAGCTTAGCGAATAGAAGAAATTCTCACTATTCACACCTTTACAATTTAAAGCTCATTTCACATTCCAAAGACTTTCTTCCAAAGGCAGGTGGAAAACACCTAAATGAATCGCTTTTGATGTTTGCGAACTTCACTTAAAATCTAATTTTACAAAAAAAACGTCCCGTAACACCACCATTTTATCGGTGTATTTACTGGTAATAAGAGCACGAAAACCATATTTTAAGGACAAAAATAGTTTAATAGTAGAAGTTGGATTCTTTATACATAAATGATGTGAAACTCTGCATTTGGAGCCAGGGAGGAATAAGGGATGATGACGAAGTGGTCCATTATCCTTACATCATTTGCAAGATCAGGCAATTTGGGAAATCACCATACTGAAAGATTATTGCCCAGACAAACGTACACATAGTCTTTTAGGCTCTAGGTTTCACTACTATTCATAGTGTTTGTTACATAATAACATTTTATTTTTCGGTTGTTTAAGTTGCGAATATTTCTCGCTCAACTCCGTAAAAACACTTAGAATAACAGGCTTGTAGGGCGAAAACCAGCGCGGTGACACCGTCGTTTTATTGCGTTTTTCAACCGAAATGTGTCGATTATAACCGCATAAATGATCTAAACATTAGCGAGTGTCCTGTGTTTGAGTAGCTCTATGTTGAACTTTATCAGCTGTTTTAACTTTTTTTCTTGTCAGTCAAATGACCTTTTTTTGGTTACAACTAAGCCAAGAGGTATGGAAAATTTCTCTCTTTTTAGAATCCAACTTTAACAAGGTCAACTATCCCAGGGAAGCTAACTTAAAGTAGACAGAAGCTGATATAACGAAAAAACAAAGACCGACTACAAAAAAGGTGTCTTTTAATAACAAAAGAAAAATAAATAAAATGATAAAAATATCTCAACGAACAACAGTATTTATATTTGATTCAGCTCAAATGACTTACCCGAGTAAGGATTCCAAAGCAGTTCCCTTTTCCAATTGAGCTTCTAAGCACTCGCAAACGTTTTATTGGAAGCAAAATAAGCCTTCAGCAGAGTTCGCGCTCTAAGAGTTACATCTGGCGATAATCACTCAAGGAAAACTGACTGATGCCTTAATATAATACTTTTACCACATGAGCCACATGTCAACATATTGCAATTGTAATTTGTGGAATACAGTCCCCATGCCGACTTAATCTAAATTCAGTTCCAGAATGGCACATAGTGGGACAAATAATCCCTAACTTTTTATTTTCACCGTCATAATTTAACAAATTTCCCGTTATTTAACCACATTGCCTGTATATTGGCTGCCACAGTTGAATTGCTTTTGGCTTCACTTAATTTTAGCATGTGAAGGCTTGTCTGTACATAAAACAAAATCCTAGCCACTGTTAAAATAACACGCCTGGTTTTACCAGCACAAGCATACTCCAAAACGAAAGTCGAGTGTACCTGTTCAATTTAACAGTTCTGATGGTCATCGGTTTCCAATACGTTCGATGTTTTAAAATGAGCTAATTACGTTTATGTAGACGTCCGCACACGCATGTTTTAACTGCGAGGTAGTTAAGTTGGTCAACAGCTGATTCTTGTTGACTTAAGGTGATTCGTCACAATAGGTGAGTTTCGAATTGTCGAAAAGAAAAGAACCACGTCGAGGTTCAGGGAAATCATTTTCGTTTTCCTTTGTTGTCAACAAAAAAATATGCAAATTATTCATCTGAACCTCGACTTGGTTCTTTTGTTCTTCCACAATTCAAAACTAGCCTATTGCATGGCGTATCCTTACTGCGCATAATTTATAATTATGGCATCATTTGGCGCGCTCTCGTGCACATTAGAAACGTGGCGTATTTGCCTAGACATTAGGTTTTGTCAGCCAAAATTTTCCCTTTGTTGTCGTGTTGCAAAGAAACGAGCACGGTGACCACTGTAACAGGGCTTTTCGAGGGTTTCACTTCCATTGCTGAGCGAGAGGTGCCCTGCCACCTTCCGGGATCTTTCTACATCAAGTGGATCGGAGCTTCGTTCAGGAACATGGCGTTTATTGTAGATCTTGACTCATTTCGTTACGGGCAGAACTCAAAGCTCTTACTGACAGGCGAATTGTCATATGCGAATTCCGACCAATAATACTCGAACAGCTCATTCGCTAACGTAAGCTTAGCGAATAGAAGAAATTCTCACTATTCACACCTTTACAATTTAAAGCTCATTTCACATTCCAAAGACTTTCTTCCAAAGGCTGGTGGAAAACACCTAAATGAATCGCTTTTGATGTTTGCGAACTTCACTTAAAATCTAATTTTACAAAAAAAACGTCCCGTAACACCACCATTTTATCGGTGTATTTACTGGTAATAAGAGCACGAAAACCATATTTTAAGGACAAAAATAGTTTAATAGTAGAAGTTGGATTCTTTATACATAAATGATGTGAAACTCTGCATTTGGAGCCAGGGAGGAATAAGGGATGATGACGAAGTGGTCCATTATCCTTACATCATTTGCAAGATCAGGCAATTTGGGAAATCACCATACTGAAAGATTATTGCCCAGACAAACGTACACATAGTCTTTTAGGCTCTAGGTTTCACTACTATTCATAGTGTTTGTTACATAATAACATTTTATTTTTCGGTTGTTTAAGTTGCGAATATTTCTCGCTCAACTCCGTAAAAACACTTAGAATAACAGGCTTGTAGGGCGAAAACCAGCGCGGTGACACCGTCGTTTTATTGCGTTTTTCAACCGAAATGTGTCGATTATAACCGCATAAATGATCTAAACATTAGCGAGTGTCCTGTGTTTGAGTAGCTCTATGTTGAACTTTATCAGCTGTTTTAACTTTTTTTCTTGTCAGTCAAATGACCTTTTTTTGGTTACAACTAAGCCAAGAGGTATGGAAAATTTCTCTCTTTTTAGAATCCAACTTTAACAAGGTCAACTATCCAGGGAAGCTAACTTAAAGTAGACAGAAGCTGATATAACGAAAAAACAAAGACCGACTACAAAAAAGGTGTCTTTTAATAACAAAAGAAAAATAAATAAAATGATAAAAATATCTCAACGAAACAACAGTATTTATATTTGATTCAGCTCAAATGACTTACCCGAGTAAGGATTCCAAAGCAGTTCCCTTTTCCAATTGAGCTTCTAAGCACTCGCAAACGTTTTATTGGAAGCAAAATAAGCCTTCAGCAGAGTTCGCGCTCTAAGAGTTACATCTGGCGATAATCACTCAAGGAAAACTGACTGATGCCTTAATATAATACTTTTACCACATGAGCCACATGTCAACATATTGCAATTGTAATTTGTGGAATACAGTCCCCATGCCGACTTAATCTAAATTCAGTTCCAGAATGGCACATAGTGGGACAAATTATCCCTAACTTTTTATTTTCACCGTCATAATTTAACAAATTTCCCGTTATTTAACCACATTGCCTGTATATTGGCTGCCACAGTTGAATTGCTTTTGGCTTCACTTAATTTTAGCATGTGAAGGCTTGTCTGTACATAAAACAAAATCCTAGCCACTGTTAAAATAACACGCCTGGTTTTACCAGCACAAGCATACTCCAAAACGAAAGTCGAGTGTACCTGTTCAATTTAACAGTTCTGATGGTCATCGGTTTCCAATACGTTCGATGTTTTAAAATGAGCTAATTACGTTTATGTAGACGTCCGCACACGCATGTTTTAACTGCGAGGTAGTTAAGTTGGTCAACAGCTGATTCTTGTTGACTTAAGGTGATTCGTCACAATAGGTGAGTTTCGAATTGTCGAAAAGAAAAGAACCACGTCGAGGTTCAGGGAAATCATTTTCGTTTTCCTTTGTTGTCAACAAAAAATATGCAAATTATTCATCTGAACCTCGACTTGGTTCTTTTGTTCTTCCACAATTCAAAACTAGCCTATTGCATGGCGTATCCTTACTGCGCATAATTTATAATTATGGCATCATTTGGCGCGCTCTCGTGCACATTAGAAACGTGGCGTATTTGCCTAGACATTAGGTTTTGTCAGCCAAAATTTTCCCTTTGTTGTCGTGTTGCAAAGAAACGAGCACGGTGACCACTGTAACAGGGCTTTTCGAGGGTTTCACTTCCATTGCTGAGCGAGAGGTGCCCTGCCACCTTCCGGGATCTTTCTACATCAAGTGGATCGGAGCTTCGTTCAGGAACATGGCGTTTATTGTAGATCTTGACTCATTTCGTTACGGGCAGAACTCAAAGCTCTTACTGACAGGCGAATTGTCATATGCGAATTCCGACCAATAATACTCGAACAGCTCATTCGCTAACGTAAGCTTAGCGAATAGAAGAAATTCTCACTATTCACACCTTTACAATTTAAAGCTCATTTCACATTCCAAAGACTTTCTTCCAAAGGCTGGTGGAAAACACCTAAATGAATCGCTTTTGATGTTTGCGAACTTCACTTAAAATCTAATTTTACAAAAAAAACGTCCCGTAACACCACCATTTTATCGGTGTATTTACTGGTAATAAGAGCACGAAAACCATATTTTAAGGACAAAAATAGTTTAATAGTAGAAGTTGGATTCTTTATACATAAATGATGTGAAACTCTGCATTTGGAGCCAGGGAGGAATAAGGGATGATGACGAAGTGGTCCATTATCCTTACATCATTTGCAAGATCAGGCAATTTGGGAAATCACCATACTGAAAGATTATTGCCCAGACAAACGTACACATAGTCTTTTAGGCTCTAGGTTTCACTACTATTCATAGTGTTTGTTACATAATAACATTTTATTTTTCGGTTGTTTAAGTTGCGAATATTTCTCGCTCAACTCCGTAAAAACACTTAGAATAACAGGCTTGTAGGGCGAAAACCAGCGCGGTGACACCGTCGTTTTATTGCGTTTTTCAACCGAAATGTGTCGATTATAACCGCATAAATGATCTAAACATTAGCGAGTGTCCTGTGTTTGAGTAGCTCTATGTTGAACTTTATCAGCTGTTTTAACTTTTTTCTTGTCAGTCAAATGACCTTTTTTTGGTTACAACTAAGCCAAGAGGTATGGAAAATTTCTCTCTTTTTAGAATCCAACTTTAACAAGGTCAACTATCCCAGGGAAGCTAACTTAAAGTAGACAGAAGCTGATATAACGAAAAAACAAAGACCGACTACAAAAAAGGTGTCTTTTAATAACAAAAGAAAAATAAATAAAATGATAATGATGCCATTTGTTGTATGCTTGGAATCATTGACATATTAGTACTGAATATAATTATTAAGCCAAATTAAAGGGCGGCAAGGTTTCATGTCCAAATGAAACTCGGACGTTTCTTTATGTTAATTTACAGTGACCGGTCTTACCTGCTGTTGGACCATATTTATTGACCAATCTGATTGGATGACGGGACTAATTTTACAATTATTTTCCATAGAAAACACCACACATCGCAAAGCGACGTCCTGTTTTCCTATGCATGCTTTCTATCTATAATTTTAGAAGAAGCTACTTCTTCATCTTTAGCCGATAAGACCATCAACAAAAGCCCTTGTTTTTTTGTCTTTTAATTATGTTTACGCCAACTGTGTACGTGCAATAGGTCTGAAATAAGGTATCAATTTTTGGTCAGGTCTGAAATAGGGTAAGGAAAATCGCAGATTTTGGTCTGAAATAGGGTGAGGGTTTCAGGAAGCGGACCGCACACCCCCACCCAGGGCTTTTACTTGAAAAATCAGTTTTAAAAACTATTTTCGGTCTGCAAAGCCCGTGTCAAACGCCGTACTTTACATGAGCCGTACTTTACAGTCGATTCGTCTATGTTAGCAGACGAATCGTGTTACCGGAAGTCGATTCGCGAGAGTCTTAGACAGAATACCCTTGAAAGGCAACGGGGAGGGTGGAATACGTTGTCGATTCGACTCGATTCGATCGATTCGTCTGTGTTGGCAGTTGAATCGTCTCAGCTACATATACATTACATTACTTTATTTACCTTCGGATTGTAGAGTAGCTTGTGCAGCTATTATCTCCGAGCATTTAACCAACAGATGAGAGACAGACCACCACACTGGGAACTACTTCCCCTACTCTTTTGGAACAGTGTGTGGGTTCTTTGACGTCCCACAGAATCAATTATGAAGAGTTGTGAGACGGGGCCTACGGTTTATCGTCCTTATCCGAGAAGACTAGAAAGTCTAACCATTTGCAGATGTTATTACAAATGCAGCACATTCTCCTCAATTATTTAAGACCCTGAGTGTTGGTCTGGCCGGGTTTTGAACCCGCGACCTCCCGCACGCTAGTCCGGTGCCCTGCCACTGAGCTAACCGGTTGACGAGAGTCTTAGACACAATACCGCTGCAAGGCAACAGGGAGGGTGGAATACGTTCTCGATTCAATTTAATGTCATTAAAACTAGAACAAACACTCTGACTAGTGTTTGGCATGATTGACTTCAGTGAAGAAATCATTCTTAGCTATCTGACTGACAAAATTTCACGGCCGAGACCGCTCTATCATACTGCCGCCAAACTACTGTCATATCTTAGGTTTATGTCTTTGTACTTCTCTCAATATACCTAATAAGGTGGAAAAGAAAATGATGACAGCTTTTTATTCGTGGCAGCGAAATTCGCAAACAGTCATTTACCAAAAAATTTAATTATGTCTTGTTCAACTCTTATTTTGGGACAAGAACAGCAGCGACTGAACGCAACGATTTTTTCCACAGACGAAAACGAAAGAAATTTAAAGTAAAAAAAGTCTAGAAGTTGTTAAACTAACAATTAAAAGTAAAAACATCATTTCAACTTTACATGCCCAAACTAATAAATTAGCACTTACTGTCCTCACGCCATGAAGAGAAATACTGCTCTGACACCTGGTACTTTTAGTGCAAAAGTGCAATTGACAAAATTGGAAACATAACAAATGAACACATTAGCAAGGAGCAAAACGTTTGGAACTCTTTTCGAAACGTGCCCGATGACAATCTTTTGTACACTTTTCAGCCTCTGTTCTTCTGTGCCCACTATTCCTTATGTCCAGTGTTCCTCTCTGCTCTTTGTTCCTCTGTGCCCATCGTTCCTCCCTGCCTAATGTTCCTCTGTGCCCATTGTTCCTCTATGCATACTATTCTTCTGTACCTACTGTTCCTCTGTGCCCACTGTGCCTACTGTTCCTCTGTTCCTACTGTACCTCTGTTCCTACTGTTCCTCTGTGCCTACTGTACCTCTGTTCCTACTGTTCCTCTGTTCATACTGTTCCTCTATGTCCACTGTACGTCTGTACCTACTGTTCCTCTGTTCTTACTGTTCCTCTGTTCCTACTGTTCTTCTTTGCGTACTGTAACTCTGTTCCTACTGTTCCTCTGTTCCTCTGTTCCTACTGTTCCTCTGTGCCCACTGTTCCTCTGTGCCTACTGTTCCTCCTTGCCTAATGTTCTTCTGTTCCTCTATGCCCTCTGTTCCTACTGTTGCTCTGTGCCCAATGTTCCTGTGTGCCCACTGTTCCTCTGTTCCTACTGTTCCTCTGTGCCTACTGTTCCTCCTTGCCTAATGTTCCTCTGTTCCTCTATGCCCTCTGTTCCTACTGTTCCTCTGTGCCCAATGTTCCTGTGTGCCCACTGTTCCTCTGTTCCTACTTTTCCTCTGTGTCCACTGTTCCTCTCTGCTTACTGTTCCTCCTTGCCTGATGTTCCTCTTTTCCTCTATGCCCTCTGTTCCTCTGTGCCCAATGTTCCTGTGTGCCCACTGTTCCTCTGTTCCTACTGTTCCTCTATTCCCACTGTTCCTCTCTGCCTACTTTTCCTCTCTGCCTACTGTTCCTCCGTGCCAACTATTCCTCTGTTCCTAGTGCACACTGCTTTTGCTCCTCTGTGTGCCCTTTGTTCCTCTATGTTCCCGTACCCTTCTGTTAATAATTAACGATTTCAGTTCCCGGTATATGGAGTCGACCCTAACTGTCGCATATGGACGTTTTGTAACGCAACTCAACATTAAACAATATAGCAACTTTTTAAATTGAATAACTGTAATTATACTAAAAAGCCCGCAATTAATAGCGTATTTCACAAAACTACTGAGAACAGTGATTCCATCTCTCCATATCTCATCCCTGCCTCCTTAGCTTTTTTAATAATTACAGGCTCTCGAACATCGCGAAAGGTAACGAACGTTGCCAGTATATGCCACAAAATCGACATTTTGAACTAAAATAACTTTTTTTGTGGTATCGTCAGCGCAACAAATGAAATATCTTCTGAAAGTACAGTGAATGATCATTCCATCTCTCGATATTTCAGCCCTGTCTCTGTTTGTTTTCTTTAATTGTTGAATCCCCAACATGGCACATATTAACTGTCGTTTAAGAACGTTTTGTAACGCAACTCACCATTAAAAAATAAAGCAACTTTTTAATTTCAATAACTGTGGTTATACTAAAAAACCCGCAGCTAACAGTGTAAATTGTTAAACTCAATCATGATTCCATCTCTCCATGTCTCACTCCTGTCTCTTTATCCTTTCCTATAATTATTGGCCCATGGCGACGTGTGTTGCCGCTATAAGTCTCGTGATGGAAATTTTTCTTCAATAACTTTGCTTATGGTATCGTCCGCCCAAGAAATGAAATGTCCTTTGAAAGTACAGCGGATGATCATTCCATCTCTTGATAGCTCAGTCCTTCCTTTGTTTGTTTTCCCTTAAATGTCGACTCGCCAGTATGGCACACAGTGACTTCAGCTCAAGGAATTTTTGTCACGCAACTCACAATTAAAAGAAAAATTCGAAATTGAATAACTATGTTTGTAACAAACTGACCGCGACAAATAGCGTATTTTACTAAACTACTGAGGACAGTGATTCCATCTCTTCATATCTTCCTCCTCCTTCTTTTGCTTTTCTAATAATTATGGGCTCCCTAACGTCGCGTATAGTGAAGAACTGAAGTTGCCAGTATATGTCACGTAATCAAAGTTTTTGACTTAAATATTTTTGCTTGTGGTATCGCCAGCGCAACAAATGAAATATCCTTAGGAAAGTACAGCAAATGATCATTCCATCTCTCGATAATTCCTGTCCTGTCTCTTTTTGTTTACCATTAGTTATGGACTCCCCAACAGGGCACATATTAACTGTCGTGTCGGGCAATTCTGTCACGGAACTCAACAATTATAAAGAATGCAACATTTGAAGTTGAATAACTATGTTTATAATGAAATGACCGGGACAAATAGCGTAATTTACTAAAGTAATAAGAACAGTGATTCCATCTCTCCATATCTCGCCCCTCTTCTTTAGCTTTTGTAATAATTATAGGCTCTCGAACATCAAGTATAGTGACCCAGTATATGTCATGTAATCCAAATTTGGGACTAAAATAACTTTGCTTGTGGTATTGTCAGCGCAGCATATGAAATGTCATATGAAATCACAGTGAATGATCGTTTCATCTCTCGATATCCCAGGCCTGCGTCTGTTTGTTTTCCCTTAAAGACTGTTGACTCCCAATCATCATATATTTAACAAATAAAAAAGCCTTAACCGTGCTTTGTTCTGTTATAAGGCACGCAAGGAAGTGACGAGAGCACGAAAGAAGTAGCAAGAAGTACGAGCCGTAGGCGAGTGCTTTTAACTACTTCTTAAGTGCTCTCGTCACTTCCTTGCATGCTTTATAACAGAACAAAGCACGGTTAAGGCTTTTTTATTTGTTTTATAATAAAGAATTTCTTAATTTCCTCACGCATTCGGCTACAATTTTCGGAAAATCCTAGTGACAAGGGTACTTCACAAATTAATGAGTGGCTTCAGCTAATACTTGATCACATTAATTTGTGAAGTATCCTCGTCACTCCAGCCACATCCCACAAGCTTTACGTTTTCATTGCTTGTTTTATTGATATGTGGGTACTTGAGCCTGAGCATTAGCTATGCCATGCTGATGAGGCCTAACAAGGTCGAAACAGCTGTCCATGGCTGCTAATGCTTGGGCTCAATCTTTGCTTTGGTAGATTTAAGGGGTAATGCCCGCTACCTTGCGGCCTTAGTGCCTTTTGAGTGGCTTCAGCTTACTTGATCACATTAATTCGTGTAGTATCCTATATATATACAGTCGTTCTAGGATGTTTTGTCACGCAATTCAACATTGAAAGTAAATCAACTTTTAAATTTAATAACTATGTTTACAATATAACCACCGTAATTAATAGGGTATATTATTAAACTACTGATAACAGTGATTCCATCTCTCCATATGTCAGTACTGTCTCTTTACCTTTTCTAATAATTGTCATTTAAAATGTTTGCAATAAAGCAATTTTTGGAAGTTTAATTAGTATGTTTAAGATAAATTGACCACAAATAATAGTGTATTTTTCAAAATTTTATTCAATAGTGATTCCATCTCCTGATACCTTAGCACTGACTCTTTTTATTTGTCTTCAATTTCTGATTCGTCAACACTGTACAAAGCGACTGTAGTGTAATTTGTTACGCAATTAATTTGAAAATACCGTAAAGCAACATTTGAAATTGAATATCTATGTTGATGATAAAATGACTGCAAGTAATAATATCTCAACCCTGTCCCTGTACCTGTTGTAATATTAACAGTCTCCCGAACATCATGCATATTGCGAAAAGGGTGTCTCATTCGATTGCACACGCACTGCCATGTTTAGAAGAGCGTCAACTTTTGAAATCTTATGACTATAATTTTTTTTCAGGGGCACCCAACGAGCCAAATTAAGCAAAAGCTGTAGAAAGGCGTTTTCAAGTACCTTATGATGTTTGAAGTCCATTTAAAGTGATGTTTTCATAAGCTAGAAGAAGTTCATCTGTTCGGATTCCCTAGCTCAAATTTTAATTGCCCGAAAAAGTTAGGCAACAAAATCTTCCTTTGTGAAAATGCTAGCTGAAATGAACTTTCCACGAACTTTCTAGGGAACTATTTTTCTTTTCGAAAATACTAGCTGACGTTTTTGACAGTCAAAACAGCAATTACGACCTTCCAGAAAACCTGAGAGGCTATGATTTCCCAATTGCGAATCTTTTAGGGCCACGTTTCAGTTACAAAAATCTGAGTGCACTCTTTAATGGACGCCGAAATCCTAAGGCGAAATACCCTCCACCGAACAGATATCTACCGAAACCTGTCGTTAGGTGCCCCTGTTTTTTTGCATCATTTCTTAGCTTCCCATTATTGCATGGCACGGCCACGGCATCTCACATATTCTGTAACAGGAAACGTTACTGCTATCGATTCTGTCTCTCTTTTGTTGCTTCGCCCTGTATCCCTGGCACGTAAATATATGCCATATAGGGGAATTATCGTTCGCAGGGTTTCATCTCATTACATCTTATCACTTTTAATGAAGCCACCATTGCAACCATTTCTTAACGTCATGAAAAGTCATTGCATAGCAAGCAACTTTGCAATTGAGGTCAAAGCGATTATCTCCATCAAGTCTGACATCATTTACACGTTTTCGTGTATATGTTCTCATCAGTTCAACCTTACAATAAAGAGCAAAAAAAAATCAGGAAAGCGCAAATTAATTTAGCAACATAAAATAATACTATCCAAAGAAAAGATGTTTGTCAGTGGTTGTGATAACGATCGTGTACATTCTAGGGTAATGTGAGCGTTGCAATATGACATAGCCATTGCCGACTTCGATCATCACTCACTTCAACCGAGCCGCAAATGTACTTGTATGGCCACTTATCTCACAGTGGGTTGAGCCTTCTCCATACTAAACACTTAAAATGAAACACGTCACCTTTCGTGATAAAATGCTGAACAGCCACAACCTAATTACCTTTCCAGTAATCCCCTTCACAAGTGCGCAAAACCATTTCGCAACATCATAGTTTGCACTAACGTCAAGTTATGACGTCTCTAAACCATCATTATGTATCCTGAAAATTTTATGTCTCGTTCAAACGGTCAGAGGCTCTGTAATAGAGTCCACCAAGATTATACCGGCAGAGATATACATGTAGCACTAACACGAACGCCAAATTCGTATAGTGTTGAGCGACATCGCTGGACCAACCGATCAATTGTCTCGGAGGTCCAAGTATGCCTCGCCAGGTAAGATGATTTCCAGCATATTGAATTATGAACGTCACCTATATGTTCCTCGGTAAAATCTTTAACTTGTGCGTGCTGTTCTGTTCTGACTGTTCTGGTTTGACTTAGAAATCGAGAAAACACCACGCGCTAAATCACCATCAACTAGCAGAAGTCATAAAAGAAGTTGGTCTTCCCAGAAGCGCTACACTTCCCCTGGTGTGAAGGATGGTTCATACTGGCACGCCTTCAGTAAAAAATATCTCCACGGTGAAGCACCGAAAGCTAAATTCGTAAAAGCAGTTTGCAATCTCTGGCGATACCAAAAGTTTCGCGAGCTTGTGGAGTTTGGATGAGTTGCCTTGAATACATTTTAATCATGTGTCCACTTAGTTTCTTTCGTTGTTGGCTATGCTGTTTTCTTGGCGGGTTTTCTTGTAGTTCGTTTCAATTAGCAGTTTCGCTTTTTTCTCTTTCAGAGTTCTGTTCAAGGAAATGTCGCACAAGATACTTGAGTATTGGATGGCGTAGCGTTGAAAGACGATTTGCCGGTTTGATTACTGATGTATCAGTCAATTCCAAAAACGCCCATCCCTCCCCCCCCCGGAGCAAACACCCGGGCATTTGACTTTTTTGAAAAATTTTTAGCCAAGGCCCCACTGTGTTTCCAGTTTAGACGGTCAAATGCCCTACCGTCAGGCCTCAAAAAGGGAAAATCGATTGTAAATCTATCGAAAATCACTCGTTGCATGCAGTAATTTGGAACGCTTCCCGCTCATAATGAATATTTTGTCTAAAATCGCTTACCTTTTTCAAACCAAATCCGAAAAATTGTGCGCCAAAACTCTTTTCCGATATCTTTTGCCGGCACTCCAAACTTTGAATAATGGCATATCAACTGTATATTTTACTAAACAACGGAAAGCCTACGCTGAATCTTGAAGCGAAGGGAGCGAAGCGGCTCCGGTGGTAAATGAATATTTGCGTCCGAAAGACGCGCGAAACCCTTTGGCTGGCGACCAATGTTTAGCCGATAGTCAAATGCCCCACCGTGCGGGACAGATTTTGGATCAAATACCCGGGGTATGCCCGAGGGGGATGGGCGCTTTTGGAATTGACTGATACATAGATGCATCATACTGATCATGATTTGTGTGACTGTATGTCATAATTTCTGGTACCTCTAAGACCACTGTTCCTGTGTGCCCACTGTAACTGTGTGCCCTCTGTACCTCTGTACCCAATGAACCTCTGTGCCCACTGCACCTCTGTGCCCGCTGTTCCTCTGTGTGCCCTCTGTACCTCTGTACCCAATGAACCTCTGTGCCCACTGCACCTCTGTGCCCACTTTCCCCTGTACCCACTGTAGCTCTGTACCCTCTCTTTCTTTGTGCCCACTGCACCTCTGTGCCCACTGTTCCTCTGTGCCCACTGTTCCTCTGTGCCCACTGTACCTCTGTGCCCACTGTTCCCCTGTGCACACTGTATCTCAGTGCCCACTGTTTCTCTGCACCCACTTTACCTCTGTGCCCGCTGTTCCTGTGCCCACAATTCCTGTGTGCCCACTGTTCCTGTGCGCCCACTGTACCTCTAAGACCACTGTTCCTGTGTGCCCACTGTTCGTTTGTACTCACTGTACCTTTGTGCCAACTGTTCCTCTGTACCCACGGTACCTATGTGCCCACTGCACCTCTGTGCCCGCTGTTCCTCTGTGCCCACTGTTCCCCTGTACCCACTGTACCTCTCTGTGCCCACTGTTCCTCTGTGAACACTGTATCTCACTGCCCACTGTTTCTCTGCACCCACTTTACTTCTGTGCCCACTGTTCCTGTGCCCACAATTCCTGTGTGCCCACTTTTCCTGTACGCCCACTGTACCTCTGTGCCCAGTGTTCCTCGGTGCCAACTGTTCCTCTGTGCTTACCGTTCCTCTGTGCTTACTGTACTCTGTGCCCACTGTTCCTGTGTGCCGACTGTACCTCTGTGCCCACTTTACTCTGTGCCCACTGTTCCTCTGTGCCCACTGTACCTCTGTGCTCACTGCATCTCTGTGCCCGCTATTCCCTGTGCCCACCGTATCTTAGTGCCACTGTACCTCTGTGCCCACTGATCCTCTGTGCTTACTGTTCTTCTGTGCACACTGTATCTCAGTGCCCACTGTACCTCTGTGCCAACCATTCTTCTATTCCACAGCACTTATATACTTACTGACGGCGGTTACTTCTAATATTTTACTCTTAGATAATGGTTAACAATTTCATTTCCCGGTATATGAGAGACTAGCTGACAGTTAATATGTGCCATGTTGGGGATTCAACAATTAAGGGAAAGCAAACAGAGACAGGGCTGAAATATCGAGAGATGGAATGATCATTTGCTGTACTTTCTGAGGATATTTCATTGTTGCGCTGACGATACCACAAGAAAAGTTATTAAACTAAGTTCAAAATGTCGATTATGTGTCATATACTGGCAACTTTCGTTACCTTTCGGCGATTTTTGGAGAGCCTGTAATTATTTAGAAAGCTAAGGAGACAGGATGAGATATGGAGAAATGGAATACTGTGATCAGCAGTGTTTTAGTATATGTCATTATTCGTGGTTTAGAAATCGCGAAAATAATTATTCAATTTAAAAATTAGCTTTTTACTGGTTGACGGCGAAAACGCTAATCAACATGCACGATATTTGCGCTTTTATTATTAGTGCAAAGACAAAGAGACGGGCGTTTATATCGAGAGATGGCATAAATGTTAACGTAACTTTGACACGATTTATCATTTGTCGCGGTTATAACTCTGCAAATAGAGTTATTCAAATACAAACCCTGGATTTCGTGACAAGACGCTGTTTCTGTGTTTTAAAAGGAGTGATGTTCGGGTATCCATAATAAGAGCAACGGTAAGGAAAACGGACTGAGT
>JAEMWC010001819.1:0-55000 GCA_016490735.1 Pachyseris speciosa
TTATTTAGTCAGAGGTAGACACTGGACAGGAATGATTTTTAAATTTATTTGAATGATAGGAGATGCACAAATGAGAGGTGCTTTGGTCATTGATTGATGATGACTTGATTATTTATCCACTTCAACTGGCCAGTTATTTTTAAATAATAAGAGTTTATGTGACAGTTTAGATTCAAATTAAAATGAATTATATAGTAATCATCACTGGCATTAAATTAATAGGTGCATGGTCAAACCACTGTTCGTGACTTCAGTTAGTTTAAAATCTGAGTTTCCTTTGTTTCAGAAAAATCTCAAGAAGCAAGTAGATGATCTACCTACCAAAGATGATCTTGAACATCTGGACATTTATGTCAAATGGCCACAACTTGAGGAGGCCTTGAATGCCAGACGAAGTCGTACTCCATCTGCAAAGTCAAGAGTTTCAACCCCTAAGGCAAGAACTCCTACCCCTCCCCCACCAAGGACACCAAGCCCTCCCCACCCCTCCCAAGAGGCTCTTGAAGCATTAAGACAAATTGGTGAACTTATGGATAAACATGAACTGCTGATTGAGCAAGTGGATGCTTTGGAGGTGAGTGAATACGCACTGCAGGTCAGACACAGTATTTATCACTTACAATGTATACACTTGGCCATCATAGAAACTCTCAGGTATAAAGCTGTAGTTTGCATTTTTATACATATACTTGTAGTATATGATACTCTTGTAGATCAAAGTTGTTGTGTCAAGGCATGCAGTGACAAAATGCCTCTTACATTGAGGTGGCTCACACTGGTTTCTAGCACTTTCCACTTCTTGTACTTTGATGCCTAGCTATGGATCATCACTACCAATCTTTATAAGTTGTTAATTACCTTAATGGTATCAAACAAATGCCCAATCATTGGTGAACAAATTATGAAATTTTTTTCCACTCAATAGGTTGCCATAGCAACACTCTTACGTGTCAGAAACACCCTTAATTTTAGCTTTAATGAAAATAACTCAAAAACGAGCTTGATGACCCTATTTTTATTGTTCAAAAGTAATAAGCATGTCAAGATCCAATTATTTGCAAAATAAGGTAAAAAATGTAGGAGCAGGTTCAGAGCCACCTTAAAATTTCAAAAAATTTTATTCCCAGGAACAAATGCCCAGGAAAGCAAACCTTGAAGATTTGGAAGAACTGAGAAAGAAACCTGGTGAGCTGTCAAAACATGTTAGATTTAAAATTGCTCATTACAGCTGTAAGTCAAACAGTTTGGCATACATGCATACTTCCTTGCAATTGTGTACATATACATGTACTCAATATTATGCTACATTTTGGATCTGGTGTGGCGTTCCACTGTGAATGCCTCATACATAATTTTGGCCATCAGTACTGATATGCAACAGATAAAGGAGTAAACAAAACCAAAATAAGAGCAATCTATATTGATTCATGATTTTCCTTTGTTTCAAGGTCAAGAAATATCCTGACTTGTAGGATACAATTAAACCTCAACTTTATGCCACGCAGTCAAATAATAACATAGCAATATATTTATAATTATCCTTGTGTCCTTTTTTATTTGAATTTCTATTTATTTGACAGTTTCACCTCCTATGAAATGCATAGGTCACAAAAATAAGGAATTCAATCACCAACAATGCCATCTTGATTTATGATTAAATTCTCTCAACTCATTCTACAACAAAGCTATAGAAGAAAGAGAGGAGAATGCAAAGCATGTCATAGGTTCAACTTATTATCAGAGGTTCCACCATAATTATATAGTTTGTGACAAATTAAACTGAATACAGTCGATGAACCTGTTGTCGTAACTTCTGTCTTCTGTTCTTTTTTGTTAGATGTTCCAGATGACATTCTTGAACAGCTGAAGTGGTTAAAAGATGGACTTGATGCAATTAATAAGTGGAAGGATGAGGTAACATTAATTAAATAATACTGAATACTTTACAGCATGAAATGCAAAACTTGATTATAATTTGACTTGCAATTGTCTGCAAAGCTTATCCAGGTGCACTTATTGGTGACTGTGCCTATATAGTTGCATTGCACACTAAAGTGAAATTTACAGGTGTACAAACCTTAACCGGGTGGTGTCAATTTTTTACAATTAGACTTATTTCCATTGCCTGAGAATAAACTGGTTAAAAATAAATGAATCTTATTTAAAAGTTATTGTGAGAACGTCAACTCAATCATACTTGTCTTTAGAAACTCAATCCGTAAAAGCAATCAATTAAAGTCTTTAAATTTGTTCTAATTCCCATTCCTTACATTGAAGAACAAGATCATGTAGGTGTATTTTTTTTTACTAAAGAGATTACTATATAATTTTACAAAGTTCATAAAGTAATCAGTTTTGTCAATTTAATTTTACTAGACAGACGTTAACCTACTTAAAATCCTAAAGGTGTTTTTGCACTGCATTAAACAACTGTATAATATACAGATGGTGTTCTGAAAGAGATTTCTCTCAGTTTGTCAGGGATCATGCTTTGATGTAAATTTGTACACATTTTAAATCCTATACTATAGTATAATATATTTAAATTAAGTTATATGAAAGAAAGGTTTGATGATGCTAATTCTCTATAATTATTATAAACAAAATTTGAAGAAAACCATTCCTGTTGACCTTGAAGCACAGTTAGCATCTCTGAGAGAAGGACTGTTGTTACTCAACCAAAACAAGCAACAGGTATACATAAAATAACTTGCTATTTGATTACATGCTGAGCTAAAC
Organism: Pachyseris speciosa; assembly: GCA_016490735.1. Lineage (NCBI taxonomy): Eukaryota > Metazoa > Cnidaria > Anthozoa > Scleractinia > Pachyseridae > Pachyseris > Pachyseris speciosa. Next base: position 2,740 of record JAEMWC010001819.1, read on the forward strand.
AAAACAAACAAAACAAAACAAAGTCAATTTAACCATGTGAATTAGGATTACTGGTACATAGTACCAAGAATTTTTAAAATGTGCCTAAGAAAATTTAATTTACTTTGGCCATTCAACATGAAGCGCAAAAAACAGAACTGAATAACACATGTACAATTTGTAGTAGTTGAGTTTTACTTATTTTCATTGTAACTATTACTTGTATTGTAATTTTATGTTTATTAAATTGAAATGATGTCAAATTGTAGATCACAACTGAAATAACAAGCCTCTGATAGATCAGTGAAAATTAAAGAATGCCACCTATGTTATTATAGTCAGTGTACACATAAGTGTATTTTGCCAAAATTATTGACTAGTTTTAAAAATCATAATATTATAATGAAATTTATCCAATGTGATCATAACAATTTCCCAAAAATTATTTTAAAATAAAAATTCCAAAACCGTCTTTTCTAAGAATTTCCATTTTTGTATAATTCATTGACTGGAAAAATGATTTTAAAAATTATTTTCACCTTTCTTATTTTCGAGTTTAAACTTAATATGTCATAATGTGTCTGGTGGTTGCGCTTAACAATGTTCCGCCGGTTGGAATACCGTAACTTAGTTAAAATTTATTCTTTAAACATTTGAACCTTTTGAGATTGAAAGTATCGGAGAACAACTTCAAAGCCTGAAGAAAGTTTCTGATATGCTGAGCTATCACAATGAAAAGGTAAACACTTTACACTTCTGACTACTGCTAACTGTAATATTACTTATGATTTAACTTGTCATTTGCCACTGGTACATGTACCCGATTTTAAGACTTGTGTCGTGATCATAACGAAATATTTATTGAGCCATAGGAAATTCTTACTACTGTACTGTAACCACGACCACAGTTTTAATCACAATTTATTAACTTAACCCTTATCTTAACCCTACAGTGTAATGCAGCCCTAACCAGAACCCTTACAGTGTAATTAAACCTAACCACAGCCCTTACTTAATCCTGAACCACACAACAATCCAACACACAATCCTAGTCAAAGCACTAATTTAACCGTGACATGAGCTTTAACGTATTCCTAATATCAACACAAAGTTAATCATAACTACAACTCTTAGTTAACCATAACAAGAATCCTAATCACAGGGCTTACTTATCTCTAACTTCACCCTAACTTAACCACAACCCTACTTCCAACACAACCATAACTTAACCTCAGTCACTTACTACCGTTATGTGACGTACAGAAGCCAGTAAACATATTTAAGAGTGAATGATCGCGAATTTATACCCTTAAATTAAAACTTTGACGAAACATGTCCCCAATTAACGACTCGTTTCTACAAATGCATTTATTTATTAAGCAATTGTTAAGTGTGTACATCATACTGATACACACACGCACGAACGTAAGTTTCGTTACATTGAGCGTGTAATATTTTACAAAACATTTCAAGCTGCAAATGATCCCTGACGATCTACTGGACCAACTTAATAAGCTAAAGTACTTGGAACGAACCACCAACCAGGTCAAAGAGTTCTGTGATCAGGTAACAATTACTTCTCTTAAAAACAATTTCTTTTGTTAAAAATAAAGAATAATGAACTATTTCTTAATGCGCTATTTTATTTATACCTTTGGATAAAGAAACTATTCCCCCCCCGGAGGGGGGGACTCCCAGAAAAATTGGGTGGGGGTGTGCGGCCCGCTTCCTGAAACCCTTACCCTATTTCAGACCGAAATCTGTGATTTTCCCTACCCTATTTCAGACCTGACCAAACATATGATACCCTATTTCAGACCTATTTCACGCTCTCGGTTAGCGTAAACATAATTTGAGAAGGGCTTTTGTGACTCTTTTGTTGATGATGTTATCGGCTAATGATAAAGAAGGAGCTTCTTCTAAAAATATACCTAATTCAGGACTAGAGCGCACAAACCATACCCTATTTTAGACCAAAATGGTTAAAATCGATACCCGATTTCAGACCAAAACGGCTTAAAAACCATACACTTTGGGGCCGCACATACCTATATAGCCCGTATAAGGAGTACCAACCCCCCTCCCCCGGGACTATTCCAGACTACAAGTCTCAATTCATTGCCTGAAACGTTGCTTTGTGTATTGAGATCTCCACCATCCTAAATAATTTAATCCAAACCGAAACGTATTTGAAAAGTACTTTTTTGCATTTTTATAATGACATATTATCCGTCAAAAAATGATATTGTGTTTTACCGAGAATCTGCTGTGTATAAAATTTAGCTAAAACGTTAAGCTTTATTGAGAATAAAATTCTTGGGTTCTCAACCGCTGACAAAGAGGATTACATTTGAACCATATAAAACTGAATATAAAAGTATTTGAACAATTCCCAACCATGTACTTTGTACTAGTGTTAACAACTGAAGGTTACAGACATTGAAAGACATTTGCCTAGTTCCTAGGCCTCTTTCTGTTTCTTCTCGGTCAATCCGTTCCGGTCACGTGGTCCGGGCGAAAGAGCGGGAGAGGCCTAGACAAAAATCCGAAAAGTGAGACAAACATCTCAGTTTTTCTTGAAGCGAAATTTTCTGCCGAAACACCCTCATTGTGGAGCATACATTACGAAGACATCAAAATCAACACTAACTGTTATCAAACGGCAGTTCACAAGTGCCTTTAATAGAATGAACTTAAGCTTAAATGACACATTCACATACCGATTTAACTGTGACGAATTATACGAAGTAGCCGTCACAGAAATGAAAGTCCATTATTGCAGAAAAAGTATCCTTCAGGCTGGAAACGTAAAAGAAATTGTAACCTGAGACACCTTTGCCATTCGAATCTCATATCAGCTTCCATCCTATAGCTAGCGATGACTTCTTCTTCGATTTACCTACGCAAAAAAACTATATTTGACAATTTCAGCAGTAGTTCAGACTCTAAAGGCCCAGGTGATGTTTTCAATCCCAAATAGCATCAACGAGGCTGCTTTGAAACAGCATGTACAGTTTCCATCGCCGAAGGTTTTGCCGAGCACAACAAATTCCGCCGCATGTTCCGTAGGAATTTATGAGCTCAAAAGCGAGAGCTAAAATCGGTCGCAAATGGTTGATATGATAAATTTACAGGAACTTGCATGGACGGTAACAGCCGCTCTATACCGCAAGGGTTTCGAAACCATAATTTGGCGCTGTTTCCGCTCAAACATTCTGTAAACACCCGGAAAGTCCGACATTCTGATATAGAGAACAGGAGCATGCACATTCTGTTTTTGTCTAGGCTTTCCCCGGCTGTTTGCCTCGACTACGTCGTCACGAGACGAATTGATTGCGAGGGCCTGGGAGAAAGCCGTACAGGAACAAGGCAAGAAAAGACATAATAACGCGCAGTTCTGGGATAGATGATATATAGTATACCTGTATATGTTCTAGCAGGGTAACTATAAACTTTTCTGTGAGATCAATTAAACAGTGGGATAGTTTAAAACCTTAAGCAAATTACACAATGAATGTAAACTGATCAGTTCCACTCCATAACATTTATTTAAAGTTACCATCAAGGCTAAAGCGAACTGAAGATCGATTAAAAGAAGACACTGAGCGTGAGTTCCGAACGTTAAGAGATGGCCTGCGCCTTCTGAATAACCAGCTTGACAAGGTTGGTGTTTTAAACTCTCTCACATGGATCAATTAAAAAATTTAAAACTGAAAAATAATAACATCTATTGATGGCTGTAATCAGAAATAAATTTGCTGTATAACATCTTGTTTTGAGGGAGACCAACATGTTAAATTTTGGTTTTGATAGTATTTGTGGGTCAGTTTGATTGATTTAGAAGACATACATGCATTGTGCGAAGTGAAAGTCGTCAAGTCAAAGATAAGCATTAAACAAGCAAAAGTATTTAATAACTATAAACAAAAGTGTTTGTTAAGTCAAGCTGTCGAAAGTATATCATCGCATTTTGGCTTATGACCAAAGTTCATTTACATTCAGTTCCTCTTTTTAAAACTGCTAAATCAAGCTAAACGTCCATATTTTAGGTGAAATAAACGTTACAAAATCCCTTCTTTAAATCTGGTTGAAGCTAACATTAATATTTGCTATTAAAGTACAAGAAGATGGTAGAAACGATTCCACGTTCTCCGCCCTCAAATGCTGGGAGAATAAAGGTAAAATGAAGATAAACAGTGTAAAAACCAACAGTGTTAAAGTCTCGATGCGATATTATAAATTAATTACAGTGGAAGCCTCACTTAAAGACCACTCACGCTCTCGATTTCTATGCGTGATAGCTGATTCGGGCTGCGCCCTCATCAGCCATCACGCGATAGAACCTCGAGCTCACAATGTAAGTGCTCATATCACCAAAATAGCCAACTGTAGTTATCGCGGTTTTAATTACAGTTTGCTCTCTAATGTGACCGCGTCCATTGTCTTGACTACTACTCTACGGACGCTTTGTAGCACTTTTAAAAGCACTAAAAGGTGGTAAAGATACAGTACATCTAACTTATGAAACTCTTTAATACAGACAGAGCTAGTAATAGTACAGTACAGCGTATTAAATTGACCTGATCGTTGCAGTCGTGCATAATTAGAATATTAAAAAAATGCAAGCAGATACTCTGATACTAAATTTAAATCTTGCCAGTTTCCGTCGTTCGCCTGGCTACCAATAGTGTATGCGCGCGATCTCAAGACATGTAATAGGTTGAGACTTTTGAAAACCATGATTCCCCTTCCCAGTTCCCTTGTAAAAGGACATTAGCTTCATAATGATGAAAAAAAATTTTTTTTTCGGGGCAACTGAAATGGTGTGGAGTTGTCGTCGAGTTGAGGGATGTAATGAACTGTTTTGTTTTAGGACGCCGGGGCGCTGAATGCCTTGAGAAGCATGTTAACAGAACTCCAAGGAGAACAGGAAAAATTAAGTAACACGACAAAAGAATTGATAGAGGAACATAACAGGAAACAGAAACATATTGATGTGAGTGAGCTATTTCATACGCTTCTAACCGGCTCCAATATTACCTGGTATTTTTCGCTGAATATGGTGTGGCGCTCTATATTGCTGCAATGGTGTCTGAGTCAAACCACTCATAAACCAATGTTGTTGTTTTTGGTTTGATATTTCTGTCTGTGGATGTTAACTTGCGACGATGATGAAAAGCTGCCGAGCACTACTTTCTTGAGGTCCCTCTTTTATATTTGCAAAATTGATATTTTCGGTTTGTTCGTCTTTTGTTGTTGTTCGGTTGGACCATGTTTCGCTCCCCCATGTCCAGTGCTTTCCACCTGATACGGCCCGAAAAAAATCGAAGTACGACCCGGACGGATCGCCGAAATTTGGCTTCTCTTAAACTGTGTCCGCAACCCTTGTTCAGATTTGTTTAGAATAATTGTGTTCACTTGTATTTGTCCTCTAACCCAGTTTCCTCCCGTGATGTACTTGACAGGCTTTATACACATACGCTGACAAGCTGCAGGAGGTGAAGGCAGACAAGGAACAGGTTGCCATGGAAATGGACGTGGTATGACCAAAAATTCGTCTTACAACTCATGCTTGCAGAGATGTAGAGCAAAATACAAACAAATACTGCAATAATTTTCAGTGAATTAACTAGTAGTCTATCATAGGGGAAGCTTAAAAGAGAGACTTTATCAGTTTCTGTGCCAGGCCACAGGGCCACAAGCGATCGAAATTAAGGCTCTTAGAGCCCTGATGTGGGTTGGGGTGGAGGGATGGGATTGTTTTTTGGCTGCGTTTATTTGCTTTGTAGATACAGCTACAACACCTGCCTAGTCCCCAGGCGTTCTCGGCTCGGTCAAACCCAACTGTCAGTGGTGACGTCACCGAGAGAGACTCGCCGAGAACGCCTAGCAAATACTGCCAGATCCACCATAAACAACACTGAAATATGCACGAGGTCGTACGTTACAATAATGGCATAATATACCTTTGAGGTTGCTGCACAAAGGATGGATGTCCACATCGCACTCGTCTGAATCTACAAAAGTTATGCTCACGATAAAAAATGTGCGGCGAAGTACATGTAACTATGAACACGACAGAACTTTGAATGGAAAAGCAACGCAAAATAAGGGACTAAAAAAGTTATTCCACAAAGTTAGAACTTATCATCGTTTGTGGACACTTCCATTGAACGGATTTGTCGCTTCGGCGGTAAGCTTTCACACGATATGGCGTGGAAACTAGTACCAGGGTTTTTTGCGCTAAAATGAGGGGTATTTTGGCAATATTTGCTAGGCGTTCTCTCGCCCACTCCTTCCCAGACTTCGCGCGGACAAGAGGGCAAAGAGGGAACGCCTAGGGACTAGGCTGCTATAACACGACTTTGCTTTGTTCCTATCGTAGAAAGCTGATAAGCGTGCGATAGACAACTTAGTGAGTCGAACTAAGTTTGATCAGAGTATAGGAGGCTTGGATCAGACTCTTCAGGAACTGTTGCAGAGGCTGGCGGGGCAGGTAGGTGCTTTAGAAAACTGTAATAAAAATACTACCTGCAATTCTCTTGCACTTTCTACAGTAGACATCTTGATAATTGGCATTGTTTGTTGACTTAAAGGGGCGCTTTCGCTTAATTTGGGTCTGAACCCAAACATGCCTAAAATGCTTAAACGTTTAGCAGTTTTCCTGCGGAGTACTTAATATGTGCTTTGAAACTATTTGCTGTTGTCTATGGCCACGGACAACGAGGAGGAAAGGGATTACAACTTGAAAAAGTTAGGTTAACTTTTTTCAAGTTTCATCATTGTGTCTCGGAAAAATCGCCATAAATTAATACTACTTCCTTTTCTGTCCAAGAAATAATTAGAAATCTAACTCTCCTGTTAGATGGGTCGATCACGTAATAGAAAAAGTATTTCCTCTCGATTTGAACAACTTATGACAAGAATTGTCGTGACAGTGCCCCTTTAAGTGGCTAAGTCTTGTTAACATACTCTATTATGTGTCAACTCAGAGCTGTTGGCATTTCAAGCAATCTGACCGGTTTGCCCTCTCCGGATATTTAACAAGAATATGGTCTCTCTCGCAGCACACTAAATTCCCCACCGCGGTTCATGAAGATTTGGGAAAATAACTGTCAATTTTTTCTCGGCGAAATTGTTTTGTTGTCCCAAAGAATGTCTGTGGAACCAACATGAACATCCTAGATCTTGATGTTATGTAGGGACTGGTAGAGTTCTAGAGTTCTACCGTTTGCTTCTAACAGGAATCAGCGCTGAAAGATGCTCTGGATCGGCTTGCCGCGGATATTGATCAGAAACTTGACAGATTGGAACTGGACCCGCTGAAAGATTACTTTGGTGAGTAGGAAGGTTTATTCATGATTTTTTTGTAAGGTTTTGAGTATCGCAGGACCAGACCCCAAGATTAACAAGGTGATGACGTCAACCAGTCAGAACAAGGAAGAACAATGCACTATACCAATCACATCTGGAAGCAAAGGAGAGGAGCTGGCGTATGACCAGGCCGCGATCAGTATTTACTTAATAAGTTACTTCATAGCAACACCTTGAGGTAACAGTCAGTTAAAATGAGTGAAATCCCATTTCAGTTGATAGGAGGGGATAGTATTAACATAGTTTCTCAGCACTCCGACAACAACAACGGAACTTCTATTTAACAATTAGATTATGAGCTCGAGACTTCTATCGCGTGATAGCTGATGAGGGCGCAGCCCGAATCAGCTATCACGCATAGAAATCGAGAGCGAATAATCTAATTGTTTTAGTATAAATCTACTAGTCGTTCAAAACTAAACAAGTAAATTATCAAAATGTTCCTCACAGACACTTCGAAAACGCGAACAAGCGGGCACCATTTTGTTGACAGCCGCTACTCACTATCTATCACAGAATAGATAGCGAGTAGCGTAGCCAATCAGAGAACGGCATTCGTGATAGAACGCTAGTAGATTTATACTAATTGGGGATAGATCCAAGACTGACAGACTGGTAAGAACTTCTGGATGATTCTCAGAACGTTTTTATAGAAGAAACAAGAAGTAGGGGAGTTTAAGAAAAGAACTCAAGCATTATAATCCAACTCAATGCTAACGCGAAGTTGCTTTCAACACTCATTCGAAAACTGCTGTATTTCTCCGTCCTGTTGTGTTTGTTACTGCCTTGCATCAGACTACAGTCCTTGTTTGCAGTCATCTGTGCATGCTAAGCAGTTGTAACACCGCTGCAGTGCTTTACCAACTGAACTTTAAAACCAACTGACAGCTTCTTTTCGCTTAATTACATAACTGTGGTAGTTCTCCATTTAATAGATCCTTCATTCTTAGGGTGCGTTCCTTTCGGAGAATCCAAAAACAGATTTTTGATCTAAAAATGGATTTCGCGTTCCTTTCGGCAAATCCAAATCTGGATTTTGAATCTAATGGATCCTTTCTGGGAAAAGATTCACTGGATTTGAAATCCGCGATTCTAAATCCAGATTTTCGGATTTGTGATCTGCTCCATTCCTTTCACCATCTCATTGACCAGCGGTTTTTCCTGTTTATGATAGGTATTGATATGTATATGACAACCATCGATCGCTCCTATTGCTTCAGGAAAACGTTTTATCTCTTCAGATTTGTCATCCTCCTGTAAGCCTTTGACCAGAAGAAAAGTCCATAAATTGCTGGAAAAAATTTAGGGCAATCACTTAACAAACTTGCCTGTAAACACGACAAGTACTCCACCTAGTTACATCAAATCTATCTACCTCAGGTCGAAGGCTTTCGTGGTTTCCGCAGACTCATTAAGTCACAAGTACTTTCTTTCGTTCTAAGCTGTCGACTGTTCGCTTAGACATTCGAAAGTGACTGCGGAAAGTTTGCAAGCTCTGCTATGGCACAGATAACTCCACGTAATTTTCAATTCTCGCGCCTTTCTTCTGTGCGAGTAACACCAGGACACAATGGTCGGTATTTAAAAAACAAGTGGTGAGCTCTCTTGTGCTTGACGAGGTATGTGATGATAGTATTTCTGATTTCAATGAGTAGCTTCACCACTCTCGTCATCTTAGCTCTTATATTTTTGTTTTGTTGCTCGATAATATAGTCGTCAAATCTGATGAATTTCTGATGATAGTGTTGAGAACTTATCATCACATACCTCGTCAAGCACAAGAGAGCTTGCCACTTGTTTTGACGCTGTATTCAATGAATATGCGAGGTTTCCGTGGTAACACAATCTGTTTTCGGATTTTGTGTTCCATTCGGTCGTGAAATCTGGTGAATCTCGGATCAAAAATCCCTTTTTGGATTCTCCGAAAGGAACATACCCTTAGTTTACATATCTGAAGTTTCATGATTTCTCTTCTAGTCCCTGTTTTCTGAAATTTTATTAATTAGTCTTGTATCTTTTGCTTTATAGAAAAGAAAATAAAGAATATGAAGTGTAAACATGTTGATTTACCTTTGAACGATGATCCCGCTGCTGGCTTCCGCAAGTATGTAACACGTAACCTGTAATGGTTGCAGTTATTGTCAGGAAGCAAATGAAGCAGAAAATCCTTTGTGTTAAACAATAGGGCAACCATTACACGTCATGAAATCCAAAATGGCCGCGCCCGGGAAATTTAAAAGTGAAAATAGGCGATGATGATATCCATTGTTTTGTATACTTGAATGTCATATCCACATTTTGAAACAAAATTTGAAATCTAGTAATTATTGCCTACAATTTAGCATTAATTTGTTGTAAGAGTGGAGGTTCCCTTTAAATACGTCGGAGTGAATGTGCTCGAGAAACCTGAATAGATAATTTAGTGTACGTTCTATCACCAAACCTCACTGTATATGTCACTGCTGATGCATATTCTTGACTAACTCTCTGGTCTTTTGGACTGCAAGAATAAACAAACCAAACTGCCAACTTCAAAAACAAGTGGATAGCTTAAAGACTTTCCAAGTATATCTCGGCCTGAACTTGCTTTCAACGAATTCTCAAAACGTTGGTGGTGTCACCCTTAATTGAAGTATAAAATGTTTTTATAAGAGAAGAGAGTATCACCATACACTCTAGCATAACACTCAACGCCTCTCGTTTGTGTATGCCTTCATGCCAGTAGGTTTGTTTTAGCTTAACAAAACACCTTTCGAGTTTCCCTATTTGAATCTTCATGGTGAGGTTATTTGCTTGTTTTTCAGGGCATTGCTTAGATTCCACTGTATTTCCTGCGACAGACCTGTAGACATGATACCTGGACAGTGAGTATTTCATAACTAATCATGAAGTTGAATCCTGCCCCTCCAAATGATACCAAACCGGTTATGTTAATGACTTTGTTGCCGCATTAGTCCCGTCCCAAAGCGAATGCCAAAATTTGAACTCGCTACCCTCGGTGCCTAACCTCAATCGTGGACAAAACCGTGAAGAACGTTGTGCTATAAAATTTGTTACCACCCTCTTCAGCTCCCCAAATCTATCAGTGATAATGCTTTTGTTTTGGGGCCTCTTAGACGTTTCGCTAGCATGGTAGCGTCCTAAATTCAGCATAGAATAATGGAGGGGGGAGAGAGGAGTTTCGTTTGTAATATTGCTTAAGCACATGTATTTTTGCAGGAGGTTTTTATCATCTCTAAGTACCCTGTTTTCTTGAGCAGTTTTGTCCAAGGTTGCCTGCGTCACCCCTTCATCAACCTCTTGCTTGCACCCTAGTTCCAGAGACGCTTTTATTCACGTTTTCACGGCGTTCAAATTCAGAAGGTTGAAGCCCTTTTTGATTTACTTCAAGCGGGCGAACCACAGTTTTCTTTATTTTGCTTTCTAAAACCGCCACAGCGCACACGTCACACGTTTGAACGCTGTGCAAATTGAGTGAGATACTGACTGTAGCTTTCTCTCAACAGCCCCAACCCTGCCCTGCCCCAGACTCCTAGTCTGCCTCCATCCCGATCTGGCCGTCCTTACACTACATATGAACTTGACCAAATTCGTCAGATGCATCGAGGGTAAGCAAACTTGTAACTATTGTGATTGGCTTACTTGTCGGGAGAAGGAGAGACCCTGGGAACGAGGATGCCTTAAAAACTCATTAATAATTTGTGAAGGAAATACAAAAGAAATTAATTTTTAATGAGTGTCTTTATATCTGATAAAGACACGGCTAAATTTTACCTCCGATTTTTTGGCCAAAATAACCCCAAATCTAAATTTTAGTGTAAGAATGGATAGATGTACAGTAAAGCTTTTTAAGCCGTTCAATAAATTTATCAAGTCCTAAAACACTCGGCTGCGCCTCGTGTTTTAAACTTGATAGAACACTCTTGCTCATTTATTAAACATAACATAAAAAGCGTTTCTGAGTATAAATATCTTGGGTAAATATCTTGGTGCGTCGCTTACGAGGAATGGGCATAAAGATTATTTGATTACCAAGGTTAAGAAGAGAATAGGCATGCTAGTCCGTTTTAGGAAGAATATCAATATGTACACAGCCGGAAGCATTTGCTCTTCCTGTTCCTGGTTATTGTGATACTGTGTGGAACTGCTGCGGGAGTGTTAACGCTGATAAGTTAGAGAAACCACAGAGACACGCAGCACGTATCATTATGCGGTTGGGCAGTAAAAATACTGCGCTAGAATATCTCGGCTACGCAACTCTAGAGAAATGGCACGAGAGCCATAAGCTAAATTTTTAAAAGAATGCTTAAGCCCAGAAGGACAAGGAGTAGTGAGAAAGATAGACTCCTGTCTATAAAATTAGAGTGTACTAAAAAAGCCTTCTGTTATCATGGTTGTGCCATTTTTAACCAGAGTTAGTCCTCATGATTAGTTCTTTAGCCTTTTCATATATCACCTTATATCTAGTTGTTACATGTAATTTTTATTTTTTTATTTGTATATTATAATTATAACTATTTCTATTCTATGTTATTAAATAAAGCTAGTAAACAGGATTGCTCGCCACGAGTCACTTCGTAGCTCAGTGATTAGATCATTCGATCAGTGTACGCCAGAGCTTATGAGTTTGCTGCCCGCTGTGCCGTCAGGGGACTTGGTCTTTTCTCCCATACGTTCTGGGCGAGACACTTTCTCATGTCAGTTCAGAGCTAAAAAGTTGCCTTCTTTTCTATACTTGCCTTCTAAGTTTGTTTTCTGTAAGCCGAGTGAATTGTCACTTTCTTTTGTTGTCGTTTTTTTACAGTGGGTACACGTACGAGCAGGAAGTAGCCACAACCACAGCTCGCGCATGCGGGGGAAGCCACACTGTCACCTTCCCGCAAAGGAGGACGGCTAGATTCAAGTAAGATTTGGTTTACAGTATTTCACCACAGAAGACCCAGTTCATTGTTCACATTCATTTAGTGTTGGTAGCTGATCGTCAGTGATGTTAGCCCTGGAGATATTATCGTGATGTAGGACAGGCTTAGCAACTCTAGCCTAAACAATGAAGTGCTTCTTTCGTCTCTTTTTCAGTCAGTATTATTACTACCGAGAGGACGACACACCAGTTCCACTTCCTCAGAGGTGAGCAGTTACGACACCCCAGTCTCTTTAGCCGGGTTATCACTGTATGCACCAATAGTGACCAGCTCTTACATTCTCCTTACAACATCAGTTCTTGATCAAACGTACAGGTTATAAGAAAGACCAAAATGAGCACGGACGACGAAATGTCGTCGTTTTTAAAATAAAAATCATCACGAGCTCGAGCGCTGTCAGTATTACTGTTTACCGCCAAGTGAGGCGAAACTCGTCATATTTTGCTACTAACTATCAGCCTATGGTCGTTCGACAGAAACGCAACGCAACGCGTTTTTCCAAACACTATGCTGCAGTAATTGTGTACTAAACAGCACTTTATTTGGTTTGAAGGGATGAAACAGAGCTTATAGGGCAGGACGGGCACATCTACAAGGGACGCTTTGATGGCTTCGATCGAATGCCCGATTTACCGCAGGTACGAGTTTCTCTTTGTTCGCAATGTTGATACTACCTCCTCTTCCTTGTATAGCCTATTTGAAATTTTATTGTATTTTTTACGCAAATACAGAACCCCAAATCTCCGAGAGCGATGTCGGCCAAAAGAGCGAATAGCCCCCAACCCCCTCGCAATGGAAGCCCGACAAACCGGCGACCGCGGTCTGCTGCAGTCCCGTCATCCCCCAGAACCCAAGAGGAGGAGATTGAGCCTGCGAGTGTTGTGGCTCAGTAACAGCGGTGTTTGTCCCAAGTGAATGAGCAAATCACAGCAGCAGTGGAGTACCACGTGATGCCTCGTTAAAAACTCTAATATATATCACCGTTTCTCGTTAATTGTATATAAAAATTATTGTGAGGTTTTGTAATCACATTTATACGAACGGAAATTATTTGAGATCCCGTGTAATTTATTAGATCTATTTATACCGTAGTTAGTGACCCTCTCACAACGCCCTTACCGAAAGCATTTTCTAGATGTGAAGACAACGCCTTTATAGGAATGAATAATGAACCTAAGTAGAAGGAACATAGGTACAAGTCTCGTGTCGGCTGTTTCATAGACTGCTGGCAGTCCCTTGCTGCCTTTGTACAGCCTTTATCGCAGGAATGGCCAAGGCATAAAAACTGAAAATTTTCTAGATTTCCAAGATGCTAGTTCGTTTTCCGTCATGGTCCCGATAGTTCTCAGACGGGGATAAGTCGCTACCCAGCGGATAAAGTTGCACTCCACCTTCACCCCTGAAGAGTGATTCAGCTAATTAACCATTTTTGAACTTTGGGACCAAGGCACAGTTGAACTGCACAGTTGTTCAAAGTACAATTAAGCTAATCCCAGGTTAGAGTGAACTTTGAGTCCAGTTTAGTTAGTGTTCAATAAAAATATTTCCAAAACATTTTCACTCTTACGTTTTGACTGGAATAACTTTAGTTTAAGCATAATATCATTTGCAAAACCTTCTTCTGTAAATCCGCACTGATTTTCGCACAGTTGCGACTAAGTTGAGATTTAAATTCGTCAAAACTAAGGGCACTGACTGATCAAGATTCGGGTTTGGGTAAGTTGAGTGCGCAAGATCTCGAATTGTAACGATGTGAATATTATTTATGATGCCAGCAATGTCATTCGTCAGTCTCCACAACAACAGTTTTCAGTGGTGTAAATGAAAAGAGAAGAGTGATTAAGGATAACGCCTGTTCCAGGAGAGGGTGAAGAGAAAGCAAAAGGTTTGTTTGGAGGAAAGATAGAAATCCAAGCCCTTTCTTTCTCGTTTTTGCTCTTTCTGGAACCTTAAACACGTAACAGATCAATGTGCTAGAGTTCAAGGTCGTTATTTAATATGTATTGAACTACTGGGGCTGGTTCCTGAAAGGTGTTATAACTCTATTCCAGGGATAAATCTGCCTTATTTCAAGAATACCTGTTGGAACAAGGCAGATTTATCCCTGGAATAGAGTTGTTTCACCTTTCAGGATCCGGCCTCTGATGTATAATTTAATAATAAATTGTAAATTTTAAAACAGCAAAAGAGAATACTCGGTGTCAGGAAACCATAATTGCGATCACGTCTGACAAGAAGACTTGTGATTTACATATTCTTCATAAAGCTTACATGTCTCCATTTCTTTCTATTACCCACTGAAGAGTCTATTCAAAGGGCAGAGGAAACGTCTGAATCAGTTCTAGGTAAATTTGTAGAATATGAAGATCTTCAAAGAACGATTTGAGGAATTAAAAAAGGTTTGCACCTAATAAAACGAGTGCAATCGATTGAGTTGTTTGAGGTCTGTTTTTAATGTCCATCGATTGATAAGTTAAAATCTTTTTACGCCATATTACTGTCCTCTTAACCTGAAAGCAAGCGCTTTTGAGGGAAATTACTTTGCAGGCCGGCTAATTCCTCAGCTTTCGTTGCTTCATACCGCTACACATTTTAAAGCCCCGGCTAAACGATCAAAACTTTTTCGTCCAACATCGTGTTGGAAAAGCATGTTTGACCGTTTAGCCGCCTCTCTCAACTTTGCATTGAAAGGGTTTTCCATGTTTGCTAAATCAAACATTTTACGCACAAGGAACAAATGTTTGATCATTTAGCCCTCCAGCCAAGGAAGCACATACAACCAGTAAAAAGAAACTTATCAAAGCCTGGTCAAGTCAGAAGAAATACGTAAAAGGCTGATTGTGGGTCACTTAATCCTATGTTTGGTCCAACATTGCCCATTTAGCCATCGAACGTTGCGTGTACAAAATGTTTCATCGTTTAGTCAACTAGAAATCCCCTCTGCTCATAAATTAAGTTGGTGGTGCTTGTAGGAGATCATGATTAAAGATGAACAAACCAGAACAACAACTAGCGTGGGGTAGCTGCATTTAAGCGAAACAATTTGCTAAAAGCAGCCACAGGGGCATTAACTGGTATTTTGCTTTTTGTCTACCAGACCATTCGCTCTACTGTAGATGTTGCGAGGTGTGTTGACAGCCTTGGTGATCAGCCGTGTGCCACTTAAGATCCTTTTGACTGTTCTTTGCACATTCTCTTTCTTTTCATTTGACATTCCATCTACTACATCGTCTGCCACCTTCGCTCCATTATCCAATTCACGGTCCTGCTGAGTTTTTACTTCAAGTTGCGTAACTAGCGTCGAAACTTTACTGTCATTGTTTGCTCTGTCGTCTAACCTCTGCTTCTTCAAGAAAGGTTGCTGTTGTGGTACAGCTGTGTTTTTATTAACCGTTCTGTAAGTGCCAATCAGTTTTGGCGCTGCGAACTTGACCACATCTACATCAGCTGCCAGTCTAGTGGCCCTAAGCTTCTCGGGACGCCTCTTTTCAACGTTAAATGTCTTGTTTGGTTGAAGCACCTTACCAAATCCCGACATTGATAAAGATTCCTTGACAAATTCTAATGGTACGCGACCAAGCACGCCATCAAAACGGTTTTTGGTTACCTGAGTGAAAGTAAAACGCGAAATGAAACTGAAGATAGAACTAAACACGCAAAACAACACGCAAAACAACAGAGCCATCATAAGGAAAGTTAATTCCCATCCGTTACTTCCTTTTAGTTTATAAATAGAAAATATCTTTGGTCATAGAATAACTACGAAACAGGGAAGAAAGGGAGAAACAGTGAAACAAACAAACAAACACCAGGCACGAAACATCCCCCAGAATGAATGCAATTTAACATTCACTCAACATGTGAGGAACCCTAACGGAAACAGACCTGGTACGCCAGTACTATGTATATGGCAGTCAATAACACGTGCACAACTTTCTACAGTCGCTTTACCATAAAGCACAATTTTTGGCATCACAATTCAAGACAGATAAACCGTCATTGAGTAGAGAGTATTATTTCGAACTCGTCGCGTTATATTTGGGCAAGCTGACAACTTACGATAAAATCTGAAAGTAAGAACTGAAGCAATAAGACCACTGATAAGTAGTCCAGACAATCTTCATGTATTCATATCCATCTAACTCCAGACTGCTTGCAAGCAGTCTTATTTTTTTTTAAGAGAAAGCAAGGTGAGCGAAACACACGAGGGTGGCTCTTCACTCCCGCGCATTGTGTCTCCTCGTGGGAAGCATGCAATTTTCAGGTGCTAGCGTGTGTCGTTCACCTTTAATACTATCTCTGAGAAAATAGCATTTCATTCCAGATATTTATCAGTAATTAGCAACCTGTAGATATTTTTGCGCCGTCCCTTTTTTGTTCTGTAGAATGATCACATTATCAGCTTCTTGGCTTGCTTTGGCGGAGCCGAATATCGACGCCGTTTGGAGTTCAACGTCTTCATTTTCCTGCGAGAGAAAAAGGACACTGGATGTAAAACAACACTCCACGTAATGAAATTCTCCGTAGGTCTGGGGACGGCGCAGAACCGCATTGAAATAACGTGCGCTATTTGTTGTATCTTGCTGTGTGAGTCTTGAATACATTACGCAGCTACTTGTCCTTACATTTCATTTTCCGTGACAAATTATCACAAGAGCTCCCTCCACCCCCCCGGTGCGAACCAAGATTGAACCTAGCAGTTACCGCTGACATGCAGTATTCTCGTGGACAAGGTAATGACTGCGTGGCCTTTGAACAGGACTAAAAAGGGCACGGTGACCGCATGGACGGCGTATTTCACTGTAATGGTGTCGCTTTTTTGCTTTTATTATATCTCTCACTTAGTACGCGCGCTGTGATTGGTCAATTTTGCGGGCCGTATCGGGCCGTATTCTACAGTACAGTTTCCAGTCGATTTTTTGCCGTCCCTTCGCGCTTGGGCCATAAATCGACGGGAAAAAACTCAGTCCGTAACTTAAAGTTCGGACCGAGAAAACGAGGTTAGTAAGAGGTATGTACATGTACATGTACTGTATGTTGACTTGTTGCTTGCTATTTGGCGCCAAAAGTTAAGACGATATCTTTTTGCTGTCGTCCCAGGGATTGCGCGCAAACTAATAAGGACTAGCTTCTCCCTTAGCAAACAATGATGGCCTTCGGGATTAATAAACATCTCTACTAGATCAGACACAAATACGAAAAGAATTTCATTTGTGTGACTGAATTCAAATACCTTTCTCGGGTGAATGACCAACGTGACGTGCACATTTTTAGTGCTTGCAAAATTCCTCAGTGCAGCAATCACGTAATTCTGGGCAGAAAATCTATCGTCTCCACTACGGCTGAATGAAAATCAAGGCAAGAAAACACTGTGAGATTTAAGAAGAGATTCGTACTAATGCATCTCAACACTCTGTTAAGGTCAATGACAGCTAGAAACTGACAAACAAAGCTGTACGTGTCCGAGTACAACATCCTCAGAGTTTAATCTCCTCTATGCGAGTTTGTTAGAAGCAAAGAGTGTGACAGTGATTCGAGTGTGAACTGGTGCCAAAGTTGAGTTGAGTTAGAAACAAGGAAACGAACGGTTAAGTGACACTTACAAAGGTAAGTAGCTGCGAGTATAGAGAGATCAGGGACGAGCTATCAACCAAAATATACGGGAAAACTCACAACAAACCTTAAGTATGACGTCATAAACTGTAGGTTATCAACTATGACGTGTTCGATGTCGTAAACATAAGCAGCATGACTCATGGTCTGCGGAGAAAAAGAAGCGAAAAGTCATAAGAGTCATAATTATATGCGCGCATGTCACTAAAATTGTTATTCTAATTTGTTCAACTTGTATAATGTCGGCGAACTATCCAGGAACTAAATTTCTATGAACGGCGTTAAAAGTAAAGAAAAAGAAAGAAAAATTTATCATCAAATGCTCACGTTCTCGCCAAAACCTAAAATTTGGTCATTTCACGTTGTTGTTTTGCAGAGGACGGCAAAGAAATGTACCAAAATGTAAAACGCACGCGCAGAGCCATTGCTTTTGCCCATTAAGGGGGACTAACTTAACTACAGACTTAGCGTTGTTGCCAAGGGATTTTTACGGACTGTATTTGCAAAACACGGTTTTTCGGTGTTTTTGCCACTGTATTGGTGAGACGTGCAAAGAGGTGAACATGTAAAATTTATAAATAGCTATTACGCATGCGTAACTTGCCCCAGGCCCCAACCGCGCTTTAGAGAGAAAAAACCCTAAAACTTGGAGAAAATTATGTGAAGTTCCGATTTTTTTTGCCAGTCGGAGATATTCCAGCCTTCTTTACAAGCCTACGTAAGCAATTGTTGTTAACGTACATAACTGCAATGATAATGACAAAATGGTATGAATTTGCGTGCTTATGACGTCATAAATCTTACAAAAATGCGAATTTCCAAAAATCGATACGTAGAGTTTTGCACCTTGGCGATCGTTAACTATTGGCACCATTTTCGATATCCAGAAGTGTACGCCACTCGAGTTTTAGGCCTTTTTCTGTTCTGGTCACGTGACTTACCAAATATGGTTGTGACTCGAAAATCTTGTAAAACTTTTTGATTGTAAAAACATAGCCAGACGGCTTGTCTGTGCACGTTATGGTTTCCAAGATATGAGTGTTGGGAACTTTCCATAGCAACAATGTTAGCTAATTTTGTAGTTAAGTTAGTCCCCCTTAAACCTTTTGTTTTGTGACGTTCCCTTGACGTTCCCGTCCTCGTTTCTTAAACTCCCTATTATGAGCGGGGGGGGGGGGGGGGGAAGCACCTTACGCTGCTCACTCGGCTCTCCCCTCTCTTCCTGCTTTTCGGCGCCTGCAACGGATGCTAGCACAGGGGTTACACGTGTACAATCAGCTTGTTGTAGTCACTGCTAATACGAACATGTCGGTTCCAATTTTGAATGAAGAAGAATACGTACACAAACAGAGGAATTACAATGCAACAGAAATTAATGTGTCAAATGGCACAATGTTTTAATGCTGGACATAAGAACACACACACTTACAGAAGGTTACAATACCACAGAAACGAACGAGCGTAGCAAAAAGTATCGACACCCAAATAAAGTTGTTGTTATTATTATTATTATTATTATTATTATTATTATTATTATTATTATTATTATTATTATTATTATGGTACACCCTGCGCTAACCTCTATAACAGTGTTGATGTTCTGAGCTCCATAGAAACACATGAAGTACATAGGCAGCATCTCAAACTTGTCCGCCCAGTATTGGAACTGCTCAACGTTTTTCTCCAAATTCATCCTGAGTAATGAACACATTAAGTTATCTGCACGGATTCGATAGCGTAACAATAATAACAAGAATGAACATTTTTTCTCTCGGCAGTATTTCGATAGCACAAAGGCTAGTGGGGCCGAGCAAATACAGAAACAAATAATTCAAATAAACATAACAAGGTTGAGAAACCCACGAATTAGCTCAACTCCGGCTGGTGGCCAGAACGGGACGCCACGCCACGCTGCCTCCTCTTTTCGTTACGTTTTGTGGGAAAGGGGAAGTGGGTATAGCCAGGGAAACAATGGCCTTAATATTTTTGTCTCTTCCGTCACAAGGTTACGGTCATTTAACTGTTTCCAGCTGAAGTACATATGCAGATGGGACAATTTAGAACAAAAACATTAAATAAATAAATAAATAAAATGATTCAGATATTTTGTACCAAGTATTCTGGACCTTTTTTAGGTTACAAGCCTATTCAATTTTAGATTTTTTTAAATTTCAAAATGCATTTGCCCACTAAATTATGGCTCAGAAAACCAAAACAAGGTGTCCCCGATGAAACACTTCAAGAAATTACTTTACAGAGCTAGCAAATCACTTACCCTGAATACTGACAGAGCATCATCTTCACAAGTCGCACATTACGGATTTCGAAACTCCCCCAGAGTGTGCTTACCTGTTGATGACAGAACACACATTAGTATTCCCTGAAAACAAACGCACAGACTGCCTTAAGCTGCTTTGAATGTTACCTTAGTTCTTCACCTATTGTGCCGTTAAAGGGGCACTGTCGTGTAACTTGGATAAGCCTTAATTATCACACTAGAGCCTTTAAAAATTTTGCAGTTTTCCATAGTACTTGTGCCTTAAAACTCTTTGAGGTTGTCTATGGCCATGGACAAGGAGCAAGAGGAAAGGGATTGCAACTTGAAAAGGTTAGGCTAACTTTTTCAAGTTCTGTCATTGTGGTTAAAACAATATTTGTTTCTTTTCTTTCCGACAAATCATTTCAAATCTACATCTTTGTGCTACAAGAGCCAATCTCTCAATATAAAAAGTACTTCCTCGTAATTTGAACAAACATGTAACAAGAATTGCCGTGGTAGTATCCCTTTAACTCTTTATCATCGTCTAGCGCCCAATCATTTCGAAGAAAACTCCACCCAATAAAAGAAACACCCCTACCCAAACTTTATAAGACAAAGGTTTATAGTACCAACTAACCACAGGATAAGAAGCCACTGACGTAATTATAAATTCTTAAGGGCTTCTTTTTTCCTACTTTCTCCAGAGATACTGATAGCAATGGTCGAACAAAAGCTGGTAGACGAACAAATGGAGAAAATGAGAGATTTATTGTTTACGTCCACCAGCATGAGGGCGGCAATGACGTAATGTACAAACCATCTATTTTAATATTTCGAGACATTCAAGGTTACACAAGCAATACTGTTCACCCAGAGGTGAAGTCTAACTAACCCCCCGCATACACAGGTCCAAAGACATCTCGCTCAGCAGAGTAGTTTTGCCTGCCCCTGTTGGTCCAGTAAACACAGTCACCTCTCCACGCCGCAAACCTTTCAGGATGCCATTTAATTTGGGAAATCTTGCCCACTGTTACAAAAACAACACAGAAATTGTGCTTTTTAACGATAATAATATTTGATGTCATTTTGCTGAGAATCGTAGATGGAATAATAATTCAAAGGTGACAGACCGCAAACAATTGTTGCTTCTAAAAATATCTGCGTGTAATAACTGTTCATCAGTAGGATACCTAAAATGTGTGCAATTCCACAATTGGTTTCGGCTCCATCAAATCCTATACCAATTGCAGAACATTTTAGGAGGAGCCACCCACACTGTGAGCACAGTTATTGACAACACGTATTAGCAAGGAAAACAACGTAAAATAATAGGAGTACGTTAAATAACGAACTATGCACACGTAAACCAAACAACGAACTAAGCACACGTAAACTAAATAAGCAAGCGCGCGCACAACTTTAGGAAAATTGCGCGCGTTCATTTGCATAAAAATGTAATGAATAGAAGCAACAAGGATCTCAAATTTGGGCGTCAGGATAATATAAAGGATATAATCTCATCTCTGGATTGCTAATCTCATCTCCTGTAGTGTAGCACCATACTTCTCGACGATAGCACCGTGGCGTTTCAAGAATTTAGTTAACGATTTACGAAGCAGCGTAGATTTGAAGCCTTGGTGAAGGAGATGTGATGAAAGTCGGTGAAGTCTATCAATAAAATCCAGTTTCGATGTGCAAAGTCTAGCATATCTCACTAATTGAGATATGAAAACACCATAAGCCGGATTGGCGGGAATGTTGCTGTCCATGTGAGGAAAATTGACAATCCGAAATGAGAAGTCATCCCTCTTATCCTCTTAAAACTGTTGCCATCATTATTATCAGAAAGTTTAAGCGAGGACGACAGCAACTCAAAGATCATCTTGTGTAACGTGGCCGAACTATCCTGGGACTAAAGTGGTATGAAGGGCGTGGAAGTTAAGCCAGAGAATGAACAAATTCACCATCATGTGCCCACATAAACCTTGAATGATTGGGTGATTGTTTTGAAGAGGACGGCAAAGAAATGTATCAGTGTACCAAAATGCTCATTTGGCTGATTGTGTTGTAGCATTCATATTGCCGTTGTCGTGTCGTTGCTTGAAAGGATCATTTCACCTAATAAATTTGACTGATCTACAGAGCAAACAAACCTTCACTCCAGCGACTTGATCTGCATTCACAAACTGATCATACACCTCACCTCTCAACTACAAACAGAAAATTATAAGATAGGTAAAACCAAAATTGCACCTGGTTGAAGAACTGATGTGAAGTTTAAGAAAGATGGGTGAGTCCTAATTATCAAAGTTTTTCCTCTTTCACAAGGCTTGAAGAAAATGAAAAAAGCTACATACAATTTCGTTACAATTGCTACATTCGAACCCACTTTTATGCATCTCACATTCCACATAAACTCACGACAATGCAGTCTTTCAATTCCAGTTTAAACATGGAAAAGACTATTTGCCTTGCATCTTAAATACAAAAAATTCTTCAGGTTTCACAACACGAATATAATTGCTTTAAATCAGTGGACTTTCTTGTAGTTGAGTTAGAGATGTGATTCCTTTATGAGGATCTAATCGTGCTTTCTAAGCCCACAATTATTCCATCTCACTGAAGAAGAAATATTTGCTGAAATTTTGCTAAGAAGGTAGTCTAGAAAACCAACCACCATACCTGATGGAAGGTAGTGATTTTTTCGTGGCTGATAGGCTGAGCAGCAGAAAGTAATGTCGTGAGGTCAAACCCCTGATAGAACATAGAACATACATCTGATATTAAAAAGTCCTCCTATGCACAAAGTAGTCATGATTATATTTCAAACATATGGACCAAGAGCCCTCAGCTACCGCTACTTAATTAAAGTGCACATGAATCGAAAATTAACTACCAATTTTTTTACGTTTTATATAGCTTACAATCCCCACATTTCATTTTCAGTCGTTTCCCTCCTTTTTGTGACAAGGATTACCATTTGTAGGAGTTCCAAAATTCCTGCTGTGGCCTGAAATTTGAGACATTTGCGCGCGGCCAAAAGGTCGCTGTGACGTCATTCGTGTGAAATGTTCAAGCGTAAAACATGGGCCGCTGCTGGCAGCCCCGGTAGTGAATCTTGGTAGTTCTCCGACATTTTTATTCCACAGAACTCACAAAACAGAGTGACGAACTCGGCTGAGTACACACGAATGACGTCACGACTATTCGCCAGACCCCAGATCTTTGTCTAGAATATTAATGAGAAAGGCCCAACTTTCAAATAAGTTCCTGCTACTTTTGGTAAATTATTTTCCCCTCAAAATGTTTCTTAAACACCAATTTTCACATTGGAGAAAAAAAAAACGGTCTTTGAAATTTCGATTCATGTGCACTTTAAGTACCGCATCCTGTTAGCTCGATACCATATCTGGCAGCCCAAATTAAGTGCAATGTTATCATATTTATTAACTTCCTACACCTTTTGAAATCAAGATTTGTCATAGAGACCTAGGTGGGTAACAACGAAAAATGGAAACCCTTTGCATGGGTTTATATAGACTGGTGTTATTTTCCCTTCCGATGGTTGTACAGAACAATATTTAAAAATACACCGAATTTAACATGTAACAGGGTATAATTTTCAATCGCTCGACACATGTTGTTGTTCTGTATTTTTCTTTCTTCGATTGTGGCTTTGCAATGCTTTCTTTTCTTTTCACTTTACTGCTTCGAAACAGTGTTCTGATTTTTTCTTTTTGTTTCTCCTGTATTGTTTGTAACTAGTGCTGTTAAATAATAATAATAATAATAATAATAATAATAATAATTCCCTGCTAAGTAACATATTATTACATAACAAAAAAACAAGAGATTGCAAACAGAACAGAATAAAAAACGTATGCAAAACACCCTGCTTAAAGTAACTTAAATTGCTTTTACAAAATGTGTTACTAAGCTTGACAGATACAATTATGCTTACCGAGTTCAGAGCATCCAGTGCACTTGCTGGGCTGTTATCACTAGTTGGTCTTAGGACAAATACACGTGTTACCTGTGACATAAGTACCTATCTCTCTTTTTGATGTTTCTTATGATATTATACAATTAATGTATGGTCCCGAGGGAAACAGTTAGATTTGTTTTCCTGAGAGTTCTCAGATGTTTCCAGAGACGAAGTTGTATATAACAATTCCTGTTGTTATATACCTAGACTTTCACTCAACAAAATGAGCACTGTAATTGGTTGATTCTTGGTCACATCTCCCTGATCAAATTCAAATGTATCCCAACTGGAATTAGTAACAACTCCACAGTTGTTGCCCACACCCAATACAACAGAACATGATCAGTATGACTAAAAAGTGGCGTGATCTTCAGCACGTGCTCACGTCAGTTTGAAACATTTTGCAAATTATTCATTCAGCAGGCTTGTGAATAAAGAAGTTGTTTTCTTGTAGTGCTGTCTTTGTTTGTTTGTTTGTTTTCCTGTGATTGTTGAAGAGAAAGTCTAAGTATATAAAAAAGCACTTAATGTATAGTCCATCAGGAAACTAGTTAGTTTTCCTTATCCGATTCACTGCCAATTGCATCAACAAACATCCATTATGGCATTTTCAGGCATTATATATAGGCCTACAATGTGTGTTTGTTAGGTTGTCCTTTCTATCTGAGTGCAACTGGTTTATTTATTGTTGGATCAGCTTTGTAATGACAAGATTCTCCTATAATTTCTCCTGATTTGTGGCAAAAATGAAATAACTTGAATGGATTCAGGCCACCAATATTACTACAAAATCAATTTAGTCAGTCACTCTGTAAACAGATTAAATACCTGTACATATAATTTTACATAGATGTTTTACATACTGCTTATTTCACCAACATACCTGACAAGAAAACATCTATTCAAATTTAGTTTCTTTGAGAACTGATTGGCAGCTTGCCGTGAGAAAACATCATTTCCAAACCACAGAATGATTTTTTCAAACTGTTCAAGTTGTGGAAGAACCTAAAGATAAGAAAAATTTGATCTATGATTAATTTTAATTTTCAATTTTGTTAAATATTGTTTGCTTAATATTATTCTTATCCCGCTACAAGTTAAGGCTCTTAAAACATTGCTGTATTTAACACTCATGATCATTTGGTAGAGCACTACCGTGTGGGAGGTTGTGGGTTCAAACTCTGGCTGTACCAACTAACTCAGGGTCTTTTAAATAATTGAGGAGAAAGTGCTGCCTTTGTAATAACATCTTCAAATGGTTAAGACTATCTAGTCTTCTCGGATAAGGACAATAAACTGTAGGTTCTGTCTCACAGTACTTTCACTGAATCTGACTCTGTGGGACATACAATGTAAAAGAACCACTAGGGATGCAACAAATCTCTGCCAGTGACCATCTCCTAGTCTCTGTCCTGATTCAACATTATCCCTGAAAAGCCCTGAGAGGAAGAGGATATAATTAAGTATGCATGTAGTTATTAACACATTGCTTTGTACCACACATAGAAAGTACACTGTACAGCCAATCGCATATCTGTTGGTATTCCACAAACCCTTCCAATCATGTACCACATTGATTGTACAGGGTTATGTATTTTAAATGGAATGGCCATGCCATACCTTTGCATACATACTTGCCTAATGGGTCATGTGTAGTTTGTAAGTCAAATGTTTCTAACCACTAGCCAAGGTCAAAATGAAATTCCTTTGTCTTCTAACCCTAATTATTCACGATTCATTAATGATTAGGGTTTGAAGACAAAGAAATTTCATTTTAACCTAGGTTAATCATTTTGGCCTACAACATGTATACCAGGAAAATACAAGTGACTGCATGACGATCGTGGGGTACTCCATAGTATAGCACTCCAAAGCACTGCATAACCTACACTGTAAATGATATGGTAGTAGTACTAGGGCTGCAACGATACATTTTCCCACGATACGATACATATCGCGATACAAGGTCCACGATTCGATACACGATACGATACATTCAGTACTGTGTGAGACAAGGCTAGTTACCAATAATTTATTTCCATAACAACGTGCGATGCTCTAACCAACTGAGCTATGAAGCCACTGACGTTGTGAGCAGGTCAATTGTGGGTTCATATGTTCCCGTGAAAGAAATGAGTGAGAATGATTTGACATGAATCATATATGAACTGCGGAAATGAAATCAAATCAAGAATGATCCTCGCAGTTGTGAACGCAATTTATGCAATTGCGAAAAGAAGCCTGAAAAAAAAATTCAGCACTTCAACTGGGTTTGAACCCGTGACCTCGCGATTACCGGTGCGATGCTCTAACCAACTGAGCTATGAAGCCACTGACGTTGGGAGTGGGTCAATTGTGGGTTCATATGTTCCCGTGAGGTCAAGGGCTCAAACCCCGTTGAAGTCCTTCATAAATTGCGTTCACAACTGCGAGGATCATTCGTCATTTGATTTCACTTCCGCAGTTCATATATGATTTATTTCATACATCATTCACACAAATTTAACATAGTAATAATACAGTATCAACAATGTAAATATTACTAAATTATTGTTGCAGCCAGAACACGGTAAAGTCACAGGAAAAAATGTTTGCTTGTTCACTTGTGTTAATGGGTTGTATTGAACATCTTCAAAATTATTTTATTCTCTGTTTAAACTCAATAAACAATAAAGCCATTGGAAAAGATGAACAGCTGCTCCCTGAGCCACAATATAAGTCACTTGTTCTGAAAAGCTGTCCTTAGTCAAAACTGCAAATTCTTCTTTAAAAAAACTCAAAACATTTACTGACATTATCAGGAGTAAAGCATGCCCTCCGAGCATTGACAATGTCCCCAGCAGTTGAGAAAATCCTTTCACTGGGTACGGAAGCTCCTGGGATGTGGAGGCTGAACGATCGCTGGATTTGTTGCTTGAACACTCTGTTGACGGATGGTGCCATTGCAGGCCGGTGATGAATAAGTCATCTTCGAAACATTTCTCATTCCTTTTTCCGCGTACGAAACTTTAAAGGCAAAATATTTCCAAACTTATAGGTGCTGTTTTTTGACTTTGTTTCCATGCTTTTTTCTGCGATTCTTGCCTGTTTTTTTAAAATTTTTCAAGCTGTGTTTGCCAAGCTGTAGCAACCACATGTTTTGCCTGTGGGCGCACAAGACTGTACAGCTGACAAGTGACAAGTACGCATGCATTTGTTCGCCATCTTGTCTGACGAGAAGCAAGCGAAGCAGGAATGGTTTGTTTTTTCATTTGTTTCATCATAAATTGTCTCGCAAGACTAAAATGCAGAGCTTGGGTAAGGAATATTAAAGACAGCGATTCTACAAATTTGTCGATGTAGCATATTTCATTGTATCGTAATATCGCGATATCTTGTTCAAATATCGGTATTCGTATTGTGGGAAGAAATATTGCGGTTCACCGATGCATCGGTGTATCGTTGCAGCCCTAAGTAGTACTGTCTTAAACATAAACTGCACACACCTCAGGCGGGAGCGAGTTGATGCCCAGGGGAAGAGAAATGGCAGGATATGATGTCGACTGATTCACTGCTATGGCATCAAACTCTGTTGACGTTATGCACCTATCAATGGTTTGCCCCAGGATGGGGGGGCGGGCAACCCCAGGGGAATTTGAAATTTTCAGGTCTTGAAATGTCAATTTCCCTACCCCTGGGTCTCCAATGAGAGTCAAATTCCCACCCCTCCAGGCCCTCTCCACTTCCAAGATGGCGACAGAGTCAAATTTCCCACCCAGGGGATCGCTGTGGACGTCAAAATCCCTACCCAGGTAGAGCCTCACAAAGTCAAATTCCCGTGGGTCCCCCCCCCCCCCCATCCTGGGGCAAACCATTGATAGGTGCATTAACACAACCTAAAATAAACCAATTACTTTTAGAAGAGAATAAATATATTACATCAGTGGGATCAAGGTAACTTTGATTTGATTTGACTGATTCTACTTGATTTAGAGTTGCATGATTTGATTTTAGTCTCCTTAATTAGTATAGCATCTGTGCTCAGCTGGAAAGATTTGAGACTTTAATAAAGGATTATATATTATTATTATTATTATTATCATCATGTTTGAACAAAATACTACTGAACAGTAAGAACAACGCTCACTTCCCACCTCCAAGGGGTTCCCACTAATGGGAGGTGGAAAAGGTAGTGTTCTTGGGTTGTTTGGATGACAAACAAAATGTGGCCTCGGAGCAGAGGGATCAAGAAAACTGGGAGGTTGAAAATGCACTGTTTGTGGATCCCTGAGAGACCACCACTGGATAAACCATGCACCTGGCTGTGTATCCTTGTATTGATAGCCAACTGGTTTGCGTCCAACGTGGGATTCTTATCATGTTATGTTTATTTGAATTATTTGTTTCTGCTCAATTATTATTATTATTATTATTATTATTATTATTATTATTATTATTATTATTATCATTATTGTTATTATTTTTTCCTGGTCTAGTTCGGCATCCCAATTTAGAATGTGTTCTGCAAGAAATTATTTATTCTTTAGCCATTGGGCTATCTTTTATGTAATGTTTACTTGTAATTGTGTATTTATAGCTGCTTGGATTTGTTTTTTGTTGAATGTTGTAATAGTCTTTGGTTTAGGTGCTCACAAGGTATCGTATCTTTCTGCTGTCTGTTTTTTTTGAGCTCATAAGTTTACTGCGGTAAGTCGCATTTAATTTCTTATTGTCATAATGCCACACTCGTTTTCTTGTGTCACAGTAAACACAGGGGGTCTCAATAGTGGGCAAAAAAGAAGACAGGTTTTTAGATGGCTGCACGTCAATAAATTTCAAGTGATATTTTTGCAAGAAACATTGCTTTAGTGAAATTGAAAAACTCTGGTGGGTGGAGTGGGGAGGCAAAATGTTTTTTTTGTCACGGCTCAAAACAAAGTAAAGGAACAGTGATCATGTTTAATCCTTCTCTGGATGCTGAAATTATTGAGTGTACAACGAGTGAAGAAAGGCTGAATAATAATATTAGAAGCCCAAATTGATGACACAAAATTCACTTTTGAAAACATTTATGCTTTTAATGATTTAGCACAACAAGTGAAATTTTTTGACAGCCTTATAATTAGGAGCAAGCTCGTAAAATATGCAAATGAGACTATTACTGTTGGAGGTAATGTTAACTGCGCACTTACACCAAACGACAAAAGCAGTGGTTGCCCCGTGGGGAAAAAGGGGGCAGTTGTTCAAGCTATTTGTCATCTCTGTAGTATTCTGGATTTAAAAGATATTTGGTGATACATGCACCCAAATGAGTCATTATTTACTTGGCACCATAAGTTTTTAAAAATCTGCTGCAGATTGAATTACCGGTATTTTCTAGTCTCAGACGGCATCATTAATCAGATACAAGAATGCAAGATAATTCTGGTGTCTTCCTCAGATCACGCAGCCGTTTCTTTCTCTCTTTTTTCAAAGGATTATGAAAGACGTGGACCAGGATTTTTCAAATTCATTTAATTCTCTTCTAGAGGATAACAATTTCATTGAAGAACTCAAAGAGAACATAGAGAAGTATAAAGAAAAATATCGCTACTTGACTGATAAAAGACTTTATTGGGAAATGATCAAGATGGAAATTCAAGAAGCTTCACTTTATTCTTTTCTGAAAGGCGAGCTAAACAGCCCAGAAATGAGGAAGAGATTTTGCAACAGGAATTGTGTAATCTGCAAAGAAAAATCAACCTGGATCCATCAGAGTAAAACGTGTCTGAATTTTACAATGTAAAATTCCCTTGCGAAATAACTTTGAGAATTCCTAGGAATTCCTATGAATGAGAGATGTGAATTTTCACGGTAAATTCGGACTTGGAATTCCTAGGACCCAGTTAAAATAGTGCTTGTTCTCAATTCCCAGAAATTCCCAGAAATTCCAAGGCCATATGGAATAGGACTTGGAATTCCTAGGAATTTCTAGGAATTCCCAGTTAAAATAGTGCTTGTTCTCAATTCCCAGAAATTCCAAGGCCATATGGAACAGGACTTGGAATTCCTAGGAATTCCTAGGAATTCCCAGCTTTGCTGTTATAAGTGCTTAGGTTCCAAGTTCCTAGAAATTCCCAGAAATTCCAAGTCAGACATTGTATCCAAAAAATATATCCCAGAATTAAACCGTGAATTTTAAGTAGTTCTCCTAAGCATCTAAGACCATGTTAAAATAAGTCCTTCAGTGATGAAAGCAAAGGATGAGACTGATTTGAAGTTGTCCAACAAATTTTTATTTACAATGAGCAGACAAATCACTTCGAATCATTAAACTACATAGGCCAACGGGATTTGTTTTTTCCAAAGTTTTACGTACACAGTATCGGGTAAAGTTAAGCGTAGTTGTCTGAAACATACTAATATTATTGTCAAACATTAAAAAATGTAAAAAATAATGTTACAAACTTGTGCATTCAAGGGAAAGCCGATCTTGATTTTAAAATTTACATGAACAGGAACAAGATGAAAGGAAAAACGGCAAACAGTGGACTTAGCTTATTGATTTAATTTTTTGGTGCTGTTCAGGGAGATTCCTTTGCTGTCCGCGGATGAGGTGATGTCAACAATGTCCTGCTCCAGCATTCCCTGCTAGCAGAGGTCTCTAGCGACGCGAAAGGAGGAGAAAGGAGGAGAAAGGAGGAGAAAGGTCTCCTTTCTCGCCGCCAGAGACCTCTGCTAGCAGGGAAGCTCCAGCAGTTCTGTCTGAAACAAAAATAAGACTTCGTCAGTGATCATTAGCAAATTACATGTAGCGTCATTCATTCACTAGAGTACTCAAGATAATTTATTAGACCTAGCGAATAACTGGCCTAATGTTAACTCGATCTGTAGTTTTACAACCGTTAAATACTGAGGATTCAAAGATCTCAAGATACGAACGTCCGCGGCCGCGATGGATTAGACTTTGCCGCCGACAGCAGTTCAAGGAGCACTCTGTTACGCGATGATTTTGTTCTTTCAAGCTTTACTATGCTGTTGCCAAGTTACGGGCTTTATAATTTAAGAACTGTTCCTATTTGTAATAAAAGTGAGAGAGTATTTACTTACCAAACACTTTCAAAATTCCTGCTTTTAATATAAATGGCTTGCCTGCCGCTATTAAATCGCGTGCCGGCTGATACATCCACGGTGATGCCTTCATTTCGTTCAACATCGGCGCCACAAACTTCAGTCTTTCATTTACTACAATAACGCTGTTGTTATTCTCCTTCTAAACCACTCAAAAAACCCATCTTCACGAACAATTATTCGCACTCTAGACCATTCAAACATGGGCGCCAAGACGGAATGAATAGAAGTTCTTTGTTCAGTAAAAGCACGAGGATAGTCACGTGAAAATTCGCACACTATCATTGGCTCAGTTGCCGCGTAACATCCGCTGGATTGCTTGACTGGGGGCTTCAGGGAAAACACGCTCTGTTTGCTTTCCAAGCGAATGTGAATCCAATTTCTGGCGAAGATTTTAACGAAAAACACACTTTATGAAGAGATGCATCTTCTGTTCAGTGTAAAACATCCTTTAGATGTTTGTTGTCGATCGTTATCGAGGAAGCAAAGAGTCGAATGAGTTGGTGAAGGTGAGAAAAATCCGTCGTTAACTCTCGAGCTCGCTTTTACGTCCATTTCATTTCAAAGAACGCGCAAGTTTCATGAGCTTTAATTAATTCGGAAAAGTCACTGAGTAAATGCGTGACTTAAGGATTGTATTATACATGTATATATTTTATGTAATTGTCTGTTTGTCTTTATTAGGGCTATGTTGTGTTTAGTAGCACTTTGTTTAGGCTTAGTCATAAATGTGTCTCCTTGTAAGAATTAAAGTCTTGATCTTAAAGAATCACAAAACTTTGCAGTCTTTTTTAACTAAAGTGGTGGAACTTTAAATTGATGTTGATTGACCTCCTAATTCTCAAATTTGCATTTTGATGTCTCAGTTTACCATTGATTCCCAGACATTCCCAGCAATTCCAAATGCGATTTCTGTTTAGTCTTGGAATTTTTGGAAATTCCTAGGAATTCCAAGTTATTCCAACTGATAAGTAAACATTCCCAGATATTCTAAGAAATTCCAAGCCGTTGGCTTTATCCTAATTTGCATGACTTGGAATTGTTTGGAATAGGAATTCCTAGGAATTCCAAGTTTTCTGGGAATCCATTTCGCAAGGGTTCAAATTGAACCAGTTATCTTTGCTCAAAACCCAGGGGGCTATGACGTGAAGTAAAGCTTGCTGGTGTGAACATGGTGAGCACAATTCTAAATACTTCTACCGCCTGGAGAGAAGAAATCACAATATTAAGTACATAACTGAACTGAAACTCCCAGATAAAATTACTACTACTAAACCTAAGGACATCTTAAATGAAGAGTATTGTTTCTACAAAGAGCTTTACACTTCCACTGGCGCGAGTCCAGATGACTCGCTTTTTGACACCTTTTTTAATGACCCCGCTTTACCTAAATACATGTATCTGCAGATCAAAAGCAATCCTTTAAAGACCTATTAACAAAAGACGAGTGTCTCACGTTTCTGAAGCAAATGGCCAAAGGTAAATCTCCCAGCTCAGATGGTCTCTCTGCGGAGTTTTTACTTAGCATTCTTGGGAAAGTTTAGGGCAAGAATTAGTTGATAGTCTGAATTATGCTTTCGAATGTGAAGAATTAACTATTTCTCAAAGAAGAGGAATAAACACTCTTATTCCGAAGAAAAATAAAGATAAAAAGCTACTGGACAACTGGAGACCAATCTCGCTGTTGAATACTGATTATAAAATTGCTACTAGAGCAATAGCTTCAAGAATATCTAAAATCCTGCCGAGCATCATTCATAGTGACCAAACGGGTTACGTTAAAAAGCGTTATATTGGGCAGAATATCCGCCTGATTTCAGATGCTATTGAGCATTGTCAGGACACGAAGAGTCCTGGCATCGCGTTATTTTTGGATTTCAAGAAAGCTTTTGACACCATAGAATGGTCGTTTTGTTCAAGGCACTAGAAACTTTTGGTTTTGGAGAGATGTTAGTAAAATGGATTAAAACCTTTTACACAAATCCACAAAGTTGTGTTACTAACAATGGCTTTGCAACACCCTTTTTTTCTTTGGAACGTGGGCTTGAACAGGGGTGCCCCCTTTCTGGGATCCTTTTTGTCATTGGTGTGGAGCTTCTCGCACGCGCTAGTAGAAGCGACAAATCAATAAAGGGTCTATCGCGTAACTCAAAGAATTTAAATTATCCCAGTATGCTGATGACACTACTTGCCTTGTTGAAGACACTACATCAGCCGGCAATCTGTTTAAAAAAACTGGAATTTTTTAGACTGTGTTCAGGGCTTGAGTTGAATAGGTCCAAAACAGAGGCACTATGGTTAGGTTCAAACAAGAACAGAACTGATAAGCCCTTTGGTATTCGAGGGCCAAGGGATTATGTAAATGCACTTGGCATATGTTTTACAACAGACCAGAATATTTCTTACAGCAAAAACTTAGAATCGAGATTGCTTTCCTTAGAAAAATGCCTTAACGTGTGGTCCTCCAGAGACTTGACTCTGTATGGGAATATCAACATCGTAAAATCCCTAGCACTCTCTAAATTAACCTTTCTTTCAGCCTTTCTGCCATTCCCGAAGACTTCATAAAAAGTGTTAATAAGCAAATTGTGGATTTATCTGGAGCCACAAGAAACCAAATACTAAAAAGACAACAATGATTGGCGAAAGAAAAGAGGGGGGATTGGTTATGCCTGACTTTGATATAATCGACAAATCCCTTAAAGCAACTTGGGTTAAAAGACTATCCGCTCCTGACTGCGCTATGTGGATTAAATCATTGCCACTTGAGTATCTAAGAGACATTGGAGGAAAACTTACTCTCGATTGTAATTTCTCACTAAAAACTCTTCCGCATTTACCTGGTTTACCGGTATTTTACAAAGACGTGCTTGATGCATGGCAGAGGATTGTGGCTCACACTCCCTTAAGCAAGTATGATATCAGTCGTGGTATGAAGCCGGAGTTAAATTCATAAAAGATCTGATGACTGAGGATGGAAATTTAATGACTCTTAATGTATTCCAACAAACCTTTGGCATTAAAACACACTTTTTGCAATGTTTAGGGCTTTTAAATGCTATCCCAACAAGCTGGAAAAAAAAAAAACACTCAAGAGTAGCTACAAGGAAATAGAAATTAATGACTGCAAAAATAGAGTTACTGATACACAGAATATTTCAAGTAGGACAGTAAGACGTGCACTAACAAAAAAGATTTTTCAGAAGCCCACCTCAATGGGCATGCAAGATTGAAAAGGCAGGTTTTTCTGCTGAGGAATTTCGCATATTTATGAACTTCCTTTTAAGCTAACTCGCAACGTCAATATGTTAGTTTTTCAATTTAAGATCAACCACAACATTCTGTACACAAAGAATAGACTCTTTAGAGATAAGATAACAGACGATGACAAATATTTTCTTTGCAATGGTAGTCAAATGCTGACGCATCTCTTTGTTGAATGTGATTTTAGCAAAGTCAGTTTGGATTGAGTTTACTTCTTGGTGGAATTCTAAAAATAACATGCTGATCAACCTCCAACAATGTGATATTCTTTTTGCTCTTCATCCCCAAAAACAGTCTCTTTTAGGCATTAACTATTGTTTGCTTATGCCAGACAGTACATTTATATTGCTGCAAAAAATGAACACCCTTTCTGTTTCACTGCCTACACTGTATCTTAAAATTTTGAAAAACAAGCTCGGGATAGAAAAAACGAAGATTCGAGGCCTTGTTACTCTTTAGAGCACTTTTTTTGTTTGATTCTTGCGTGTGTCTATCATTCGCTGTAATTCGTAGATCATCATGTGTCATTGAAGGGCTTGGTGGAAAACTATGGTAAGTGGATTTTTAGGTGAAAGCGTTTTTTGACCCGCCTTTTCTGTGAAAAAGAATACAGGGCAATGTTTACCACATACCGGGGTAAAAACTAGCCTGTATGCAAAAAACCAGCAATTTTGGAGCAAAATAAAAAAAAAAAACTCCCAAAAATCCACTTAGCATAGTTTTCCACCAAGCCCTTCAATTGTTCTCTTTACCTGTTACATTTTTTTGTAAGTTGTTACATATTTTTTATTTTCGCATTTGTCTATTGTATGTTTTTCAGAGACTCGCAAGTCTAACACTGCTGAAAGAAGGCAGATGTGTTTTCTCTGCTTGCCAAACCATGAAGAGATATAATATATATATTTAGCCAAGCCTAAAAGCGGAGCTCCGAAAGCATTCTTTTTCTACTGGCATTTACATGTAGTCTGCTTGTCATATCACCCATCTGACCTCACTCAAGCTACAGACCCAATGCTGTAGAAAATAGTATGGAAAGGTGATCTGAGCCAGTGGCACAGTGGATTTGGACCCCACGTGGATTTGTACCCTCCAGTCCAGATCTGCTTGTGGATCAGATTTGGACCCCCTAGTCCAGAACTGCTAGCAGATATGAATCCCCTTTTACGAATTTGGACCCCCACCCCTCCTAAAAACAAGCGTTCTATTGAGTAAGGTAATAAAAATTCCTTTCCAAACTGAGTTTGGAGATGTTAAAAAAGCAAAATAAAAATATTGAGGTAGGTTTTTTTAAATAATCTTTAATACCTTGTGTAAAAAAGGAACCTGCAAAGCTAGTTTTCATCTATAAATTTTTAAAACAAAACATTTCTTAACATCTTAGAGCAATACCTAAGGACAGGTCTGTTTCCCCGTTCAACTGTAGGCAACTTAGTTACATACTTAGCTACTTAGGTATGGTTTAGAGCCACTAGAAATTGGTGGAGAAGCCTGGTGATTGCTCCTTGGAATCAGTATCACATCAGATATATAGTGATTCAGATCATCACTTCATAATGAATGCAATTTCAATTATCCACAGCCTCCCATGAGACAGTCAGAAATCGGAAATTGTGTATCCTCTGGATATATGTATGCCTCACAAAAATTATGAAAGAAAGATACATGGAAATCAATAAAAATATTTAGATGCCATGAATTAAGACCAAGATATTTTTTTTGATCAATTACTTCTTGACCTTACTATCACAAAAAAAAAACTGCTTGCTAACATTAAGCTCATCACTCAATGCACCTACAGTGTTTTCAAAAAGAAATCCAGCTGCTCTTCTGGCCAGTTAAGTGCAAGACCAAACAACTTGATAATAATATATTGGGCATTTGGTTGATGCCACTATCAAGGTGATTCATCAAAGCAAAAGTGCTGGAAATCCGTTAGCCATCTTAACTTGATCTTAACATACTTCATCAAACATCAGAGATTCCATTAAACATTAATGCCAAATGTCATCCAAACATCCCACAAGCGAGGTGTGACCAGCTACTAATAAAATTAATTGAAAGACTGTATGCAGGAGGAGGAAGTCCAAAGGATGTGTACATTGATGAGAAAGAGCTTACTTTAAGTTTAATTTTAAGTTTTAAGTTTAATAATACTTTGTCATGTGAATACAACTAAGTTGATACAAAACAAAAAAGTGCATGACTGGAGAATAATTGGGAGAAACTAAATTCCCATACAAAGAATATTATCTAATATTACACATTCTAAAAACTAAGAGGTGAAATTTAAACGTGGCCCAGAGCTAACCTAATCAAATTAAATCAAATACTTGTCTCTTACAAGTCACCCCTGATTTGAGATTGAGACTAAAAATCATGAAGTAATCCAAAGCAAACCTAATTAAATTACATACTTGTCACTCACAAGCTACATCTGATTTAAAATTGAAACTAATAATGTAATAGATAGGACTTAAAACTGCTTAAAGAAGGTGCATGCATGATGTACGATGGAACACCATTCCAGTCTGTTATGTAGCGATTAAAAAAAGAAAAGCTGAAGGCCATATATATATTTAGCCATGCCAAGCCTAGAATCGGAGCTGCACACTCTCACCGAGCAACTTCGCAAGAGTTTATTTGGGCCAGTTTAATTTGTGTCCAAAACAATTGAGCAGCAGCAGGGAAAACGAAGAGTTTTCGATAGTAAACGTTTGCAAAAAAGAAAAAAAAAAGACGGAAATTCTTGAGCCTAACTACTTTGAGATGAAAGCGTAAAGGGATTCAAAGCGGATAAAAAAAAAACAAAACAAAACAAAAACACTGCAAGCGAACAAAGTACGATGCCGGCGAGTGTTTGCTCGAAGAAGGAGAAGGTGGAGAAATTAAACAAGACTAGGTAGTAATTAAAATAGCTTGTAATGATAAAGCTAGGAAAATCGGTATTTATTTTGACATAAATGCCCCTAGAAAAAAAAATAAAGGGTACAAACTCTTCGTTTACAGCAGTCAACAGGAATTGACCGCGGTTCAGAAACAATATAACAACAACATAAGACTTATTACAAGAAAACAAAGCACAATATGAATAATATTTCTTCGAAGATTCTTGGAGAAGGTGCAGAAATTGGACAGGTAACAAAACTATCTTGTATTAAGCTAGAAAATTTCCTTAGCAGATTTGACATAAATGTCCGTAGAAAAGACAAAAAAGAGGTCCGTACCTGATCGTTTAGAGCAGTCAACAGGAATCACTGAGAGAGCAATCACTCGGAATGCGACAGAGCTGAATAATAGAGCCATTTCCCACAAAATCTTTCCTTGGCTTACACAAAACACTTAAGTGCTTTGATGGTTTTTACTGTTACTTCCCATGTCTTCCGAAGAACCTTCTTCAATTAATGATTCTCAGTGGCAAAACATCATCCAGATAACGAAGAAAGCGCTTGCCAAACCAAACGAGCATTTCTCTCGCAGACCCGTCCACTTTAAAATTTATCAAAACCAGCCAGCCAGTCAACCCATTTCGCTGTTTTTAACATCCAAACGCTGATTCTTACCGGTTCAAACAAACGACATGTTTAAAGACGGCGAAACTTAATTGCTGTTTACAGGCTGCTTTCGACGAAGATCTCTTAAAGACTTGACGAAGTGAAGCGCGCTGGGTTTTGACTGTTTTGGCAGCATTTTGACAACTTAATGTCAGATTTTGAGAAGTGCACATGCACATGCATTTGATCGGATTTTTTATTTTTACTCGAGCTCGAGTCTCCCCCTTTAATGCTTAATTTTACGAGGACTCAATGTGATTACCTGTTGATAAGATAAGGGCAAAAGTTTCATAACGCTACTGTGAGGAACCAAGGTCGAAAAACAGTCAGCCAAGCCGAGTAAAAACACTCGTTCGCTTGCAAAGAAAACGTAACAAAACAAACAAACAATTCAACTACTTCTTTGCGTCCAAAACGAGTACAGATGATTGTTATTTATATGCATTCGAGAGAAAAATACAAGTTTCATTCCTGAACAAAAGTAACAACGATTAAACCAAATGTTAAGCTTCTATTTATTTAATTTACCTCACTGTCCTGTGTTGTAGAGGTTTCTACCACTTGAAAATGCGTAAGCTTCAGTAAAGTAAGAACAAGCATCCGCAAAAATAGCAAACGGTTTGTCCAAAGAAAGAGCTTCTTCCACAGAGTTTGAGCTACTCATTCCTCCCATTAATACCGGTGAACTGTTAAGTGACTTTTCTTGGTGAGATGCAAGATGCCGCGGTGAAGTGAAAGCCCTTGAAGCGTTGAATTATACTGTTTTCAACCGCACAATCGATCCAAGTTTTCCTGAGAAAAATCTTCCGTCCTTCCTTTCATCACTTGAAAATTCACCTTCCGGAGTATCTTTTGACAAGTTCTTGATCTTTATGCTTTTTACGCGAAAGACAAACTTCGATCGAAGAAGATGAAGTTGTTTTGCTCAAAATAAAGAAACCAACTGAATGTGAAATTACCAGCCGCAGAAAGCGCGCGAAAAATTTTAACGGCCTCGATTTGGTTTGGGTGTCCCACACCTGGCTTGAGCCTGCGATCCAATCGAAAGCAAGTACCTGGTCAGCGGTCAACTTCAAAAAAACAGCTGACCTCGGTGAGGTCTTAACTTGAGCCCGCGATATGGTCACGTTACACTGGTCAGCGGATACCTTGTTTTGACAGGTGTCAATTGGCTATAAGATGGATGTCCAGTATCAAAGATGTACGCTGTAAAGTAGCTGGTCAGCTGGGCCAGGTGGAGTATGGCCGCCATGTTGGATTATTATGATTATTATTAGGATATTATTAATTATTGGGCGACTCCGTCGTCGTCGTCGTCGTCGTGCGTACGCGCCCACGAGCAATACCGCTAGCCATTTTTACCATGAGAAAAGCAGTTGACGGGTTTCTATAGGTATGGTGCTCCGCTTGACGGCCCTTCGGGCCGTCGGAGCTCCGCTATTAATTTGACTCTCTGGTTTGGGAGTAGAGATTAAGAGCTGGGCAGAAAAAAAAAAAACTCTCAAACATCTCTCATCTAAAAAGTGGCTCGGCTTTGCTAGTCTTGGTCCATTTCTGAAAGGTTGCTGTGCTAGAATTTCTGAAAACGAGAGGTGTTTTTGGAGTTTAGGGCAAAAAAAATCACTGATGTTTGTAGTGTCTTTCGCTCGCGAAGGGCATAACATTCCCATAATTCATTGCGGCCAAAGCGGGCACTGTCTTGCGGGCCACCGAAGCCATGAAACAGTTTGTCAAAATTCGGAAACATTACGGAAAATTCATCCAAGAGAGGGAAATCAGCATGACTAGAAGTCCATCCATTTTCGATGAGTATCTTGAAAACAATTCAGGGAAAAGTCGCATTGGCACGCGTGGCAAATATTACCAAGTGCGGAATTATATACTCGTGGTCGGTCGTTGAGTTGTTATGTAAACACAGGTAGACATGCTGCTGAATTGGTAGGCTGAACAGGTAGACATGCTGCATTTGAATATTGCATAGAAAATGCGCAATATAAATGTGATATATTATTATTATTATTATTATTATTATTGAATTTCAACATATAAATCACTTTTGCGTCGATCAACTTGGTTATTTTGATTCTATGGAGGCTTGTAAACATCAGCAAAACATATTTTTAAGTGAGATAAACACCAGCAAAAAAGTATTTGCATGCGAGATATCTTAACAAGTTGTTGTGTTACGCATCAGACGATAGGGATTAAATTTCACATCTTATGCAAATATTTACGTTTCGAAGCCAATAAAAATAGTGGAGTATTTCGCTCCAATTTTTTCACTGTCGTCATTTATGTTGATTTGTGATACGATTTTCATTCCACTGGTTCCATTTGATGACAAAAATGAACCCTTCAAAATCGTTTCAAATGACCAAAGCACGCGGAAACTGACAGGAAACAGCTTACTCTTTTAACTCTTATTTTGCCCTTGAACATCGTTAACTCGAATTTTCAGCGTTGCTCGTGAACAGAAGTTGTTGGTATTGGCTAAAACCTATCTTCAAGTAAAAACAGCCGTCTTTAATATTTTATAGAACTATTTCTCGGCCAACAGCAAGCTTTTTGAGCACTGAGGTAGAATCAAGTCAGATCCTGCTGTATCCCGTTTTCAACCAAACCACCCTCTTCAGAACTTTACTTATATCTGCCAAAGCCTTTCCGAAAGAATTAAGAGTCAACCAAGAAACCTGTGCGCTCTTTTCATTTCGGAGGAACCCTTTAAGCTGATTGAGACTCAAAATATGCCACTTACTTAAACGTTAACATTTGCAATGCCCTGTAGGCCTAACCCTATGCCTAGCCCTAACCCTAGCTCTAACCCTAACCTAGCTCTAACCCTAACCCTAGCCCTAATTTTAACCCTAACTCTAAACTTAACAATGACCCTAAATCTTTTGAGTGCTGTTTTCAAGTTGGACAAAAGCTATGCGCGCTGGCTTAAGGTTAACCAAGGCTACTGTGTTCTGTTTTTAAGTCAAGCAAGAATGTTGCACACTGTTTTCCAGCTAAGGAAGCTTCTTGAGCACTATCAGTAAGCAAAACACTGGTAATAAGTGCTGCATTTAAAAAAGTCGACAATTTCCAAGTTGGATGGGCATCTTATGTGTTGTTTATGAGTCAAAAAGGCACATTGTGCATCCTAATTCAACAGGGACATTGCTGTTCTCTTAATTCAGTTATGAGCATTTGGTGCTTAGTTTTCAAATAAAGAACACCCTTAGGTATTGCTTCATGAATGTTAATAAGGCAGACTTATGAAGGGCTTGGTGGAAAACTGTGCTAAGTGGATTTTTAGGTGAACACGTTTTTTGGCCCGTCTTTTCTCGAAGACTAGGCGCAAAGCAGCGAAAAAGAATACAGGGCAATGTTTACCACATACCGGGGTAAAAACTAGCCTGTATGCAAAAAACCAGCAATTTTGGAGCAAAATAAAAAAAAAAAAACTCCCAAAAATCCACTTAGCATAGTTTTCCACCAAGCCCTTCAATTGTTCTCTTTACCTGTTACATTTTTTTGTAAGTTGTTACATATTTTTAATTTTCGCATTTGTCTATTGTATGTTTTTCAGTGACTAAATAAAGGTTTACATATTTATTATTAAAAAAAAAAAAAATAAATATAGGGGGCTGATTTAATCTACTGCAACACAGTACTGGCAGCAAAGAAAGAGGACAAAAGAGACTTAAGATGACGGTCCTCTACTTCCTGTTTTGGATGAGGGCAAGACATGAAGATCTGAATGACATGACTGTGCAAGATTAACAACAAACAAGCGGTCTGAACTTCCAGCATGTGGATAAACCGTATGTACCGTAAAAGCTCTATTAAGCCCCCCGTGTCTATTAACCCCCCAGCTCTCTAATAAGCCCCCAGCTTGCAAGTCAGTTTTTGTAATAAGCCCCCCCCCTCCCTTCTTTGGGACATGTGATTTTGTAATTAGTCCCTCCTATTTCCTCTTACGAAATCCACTTTATGTGGCCCAGTTAGTTTGCTTTTAAACAAATATACACTCAAACACAAATACTGTTTCCTGCTCTGTATTAAATACTAAAGTTTCCACTGCAATGGTTTGAGTTATGTACAAAGACTATTTTAAGACAAAAACAGCATGTTAAAGATATGAAATATGCGCCCCTCTCTAATAAGCCTCCCGTTAATGAGGCCTGAAATTAAATAAGCCCCCCCCCCCCTCTCCAGGGGGTTAATAGAGCTTTTACTGTAATGGTCAGTGCGCATGAAGTGATACTGTATGTTTGTGAACAGATTATTCAGGTACATGTAGTCTGTTGTTTATTGCAATTGGGTTGTGGAGGAAAAGGTGGGAGAGGAGGGGGGGGGGGGGAACTCAAAATTACTCCAATGAGGGCGGTGGGCTTATAAGAGAGGGGCTTCTTTGAGAGGGGGGCCTTAGTAGAGAATTATTAAAAAGATAGCAAAAGATGTAAATTTGGGAACATTAATAACCAACCTCTTTAGCTTGA
Organism: Pachyseris speciosa; assembly: GCA_016490735.1. Classification (NCBI taxonomy): domain Eukaryota; kingdom Metazoa; phylum Cnidaria; class Anthozoa; order Scleractinia; family Pachyseridae; genus Pachyseris; species Pachyseris speciosa. Next base: position 45,261 of record JAEMWC010001819.1, read on the forward strand.
GTACCAACTGTATTCCAACCAAACAATCCCAAAAAGCCCTGTCTGAAACAAAAACAACCACATTAATCGAGGACAATATTTCCACAGAAATTTTAAAAGTATTACTTATCCTTGAATTCCAAATGCTAAATGTGTTTTACATTTCTTTACCGTGGCTCTATAGTGAAACTTGAATCAGATGACTCAGCCCCCAGTCTGACAAGTTTTACACCCTTTACTGCTGTTCTGTTGACATCATACCAAGGGAGCACCACACAGTCATACTTGATTATCTTCCCTTTGGGGTCCTTAAACTGAAAGCAAACAGAATACATCTGATTACTACATACATTGAAAATGGGTTTGAAGTGGTCACAAAAATGTGAAATGGCATCAGGAATAATCAAATTTAATTGAGATGTTCTATTGTGAGACGAAATTTTAAAAAAGCTCTAGAATCCAGTGAAATAGGCACTGGAATGGACAAAAGAGAAGCCTGTTTCTCTGTATATTTTTGTTATGGGTATTGCTTGTCTTTCACCTGAATAATAAAAACATAACCATTTGGAAGATTAGCTTTCATTGCATAAATTACACCCCAATACCTAAGCAAATTGACAGGCTCACTTCAATGCCAGGAACTACTTTCTACATACCTCACGCTCTGTAAATCTAACCTCAAAGTTCTCAAGTACATTTTTTCTTAATTCCTGAAGTACAAAAAAAGAATGACAACAAAGAAATTTCCAGTAATATTTTATTGTGCTATCTTCACCATAAAAAGGTGACTTCACAGCTGCAAGACTTTTTAAATCAAGCTATGCTTAGGTTTCCAGCAGATCATACCTGTAATTACAGAGTAATTACTTACAACTATGAGGAAAAGATTGCTCAGCTAAATTTGTTCCATTCTTTAATTAGATGCAAGTTACTATCAAATTAATTTAAATTATTGTGTATTCTTTGATATATGGAACTAGCTGGTTCTACTTGGCATTCATCATATCTGTACACCCATTAAGGACGGTGCCTCCTAATGCTAGTGCACATTCGTTCTGCCCACCACGCAACCATCTTGCGCGATTACTCGCGCGATTTCCTCAGAAGATTGTTTGTTTTGATGGTTATTGTATTTTTTGTAAGCTCTTGATTTAGTGGATAGTTTTACAGGATTGGCAACAGGCTGTCTACACCAAAAACCCGTAAACGAAAGCGTTATTGTGGTGTGTTTTATGAAATTACGCTGAATCACCAGGGGCACCCAACGACAAGTTTCGGTCGATATCTCTTCGGTGGAGGGTAATTCGCCTTGGGTTTTCGGAGTCGATTAAAGGGTGCACTCGGATTTTCGTAACTAAAGCCGCGGCTACATGAGCGACTTTTTGCTTGCGATGGTGATGCGATTTTTGTAAAATTGTCGCGTCGCCGGCGAGCGATGAAAATCACCCGTGTAGCCACCCTCGCACAGGTGATGCGACAGCTCAAAAAATCGCAGAAAAAGAATCGCGAAAAGTTAAACTCATTCAATTTCTCGCGATTTTTTTCTTGCGACTTTTTACCTGTTGCGTTGCCAGTTCAAGGGTGGCTACACTTGCGATTTTCATCGCGCGCTGGTGACGCGACAAAATTCAAAAATCGTATCACCGGCGCGAGCGAAAAATCGCTCGTGTAGCCGCGGCTTAAAACGTGACCTAAAAGATTCCCAATTGGGAAATCATAACCCCTGAGGTTTTCGGAAAGGTCGTAATTGCTGTTTTGGAATTGCTGTTTCGGAAATGCGTAATTGCTGTTATGCATTTCAAAACTCCTTGCAGAAAGATAATACAACCACAAGAAACAACTGCGAAAGTAAATGACAAAACTACAAAACGTGATCTTTCGTACGTGTTTGTCTTCCACTTCGCCAGAGCCTAAAAGGGCAAGTTATACTGGGAAAAACTTTGAAATTTACGCAAAATGCACATCTCAAAACGTCTTCGAATTTGCTCTTAGGATTCAAAGCCATCTTCATTGAAAAAATGTCCTCTAATTCCCGAAGAATCAAGAAAACTTTTTATTCCAGCATGTGTCGCCCTACCGGATATCCCAGCATGCCCAAGGAAAAGACATGCAAATATTTCACTTACTAGGGAGGGGGTAGAGCAAAAATTGTCTCAAGCCCCCAAAACAGCGCCTTAAAAGTAGAAAATAACCAATTTAGATCTAAAAACCGCATGGTGACCCCCACTTTTTACCTCACAAAACGAAAGTGGTAAGCCTACTCAACACATGGTGATTTTTTCGTAGTTCGCAAAATATATTTAGCCTGTGTTTTTGCTCAACTAAAAGGGAGCAGTCAGGGCCAAAAATGCCTCCAATGCAATGATTTTGTAATAAATACCACATAAAAAGTAGTTTTTATATCACCAGTTGTTATGTGTTTCAAAGCTTCTGGTTTGTTGTTGCCTTGGTATATGTAAACAGGAATTCTAAGGAAATGTTCAGAGAAATATTTCTTCTTTTCTTTTTTGCGAAAAAAATACTAAGTCTCTATTTTTTGCAGCTTTGGACTTAATTATCTCTGAAAAATGCATGGTTACCCCCAATTTTCTTTTCAATTTTCGTTAGCCCTTACCAACATCTACATTTTAGCATAGTGATAATCTGCGAAAAAATATCTTCGTGTTAGGAGGCACCGTCCTTAAGACAGCTTATCTTCAAAGTTTGTGCTTAATGTTTGGTTACAAAAAAGTTGCATTTTATGTCACTTTTCTTTCACGTGCTCAAGAACAGCACAAATCAGTTCACTATTCTGAATGGATGAAAATTAAATATAATTAAATTGCAGGTAAATGATTTTAACATTAGTGGACAACCATTGCATTTATCTTTCCAAATTACCAGTAAGATTTTGCAAAGCAAAAGCCAGAAACCTAAATCAGGCTTGTGCAGGATTTGAAGTAACTTGTGTGATACCCATGGAGGGCCCAATCAAATGAGCTAACAAACCAACAGTGTGGTGGTCATTTTGTTACACTGTGTGGTAACCTCTGTTGTGATGAATAAATGAATTGTGAGCTGTAACAACAACAACAGCCACTTTATTCTACCCTAATGCAAACACAAGAACAAAGTTTACCTGTAATGAGATCAAATAAAGAAAAGAAAGGTATTGGCTTCCTAATATAATTAGAGAGTTAAACTGAACTAGAAAGCCAAATCTCCCAGACATCTTATAAAAGAAATATTCTCTCACGTTCTTAAAACTTACTGAGTGCTTATAAATATAACTCAGCAATGCACTTGGCTTCCTAGTGTGCATCTTCCTTGGCATGTTTTTTGTTTCTTTAATAATATATTATCAACATATACTGACATGCTTACAAATTGATCAGCTCCCAGTTAGCTTTTTACTAGCTTAAGTGCTGGGTAACCCTACATTCCATGCTGAACTCACCTTCACTTTGAACTGCTCAATAAACGTTTCCCACAAATCCTCAGAACGCTTGATCATTGGAGTAGCTTTTTCCCATACCTGACTTACATGTACTTGATCAGCGGAAATTTCTGTCTGATTTTCTGGTAATGATGGTTTGGATTCCAGTGTATGACTTAAATATTCTCTTGCCTTGACATCTACAATTAGTATTAAATATTATCAGCTACTCAATATTGCAAGAATGGGCAAAATACTTAAATGAAAGGGCTCAATACTTAAATGACTTGAATCACTCCCTTCAAGGATGATTATTATGCACTGGTATCGCTATCTCAGTTGTGATTGGCACACAGCCCTTGCTGGTGCTGTTTTTGTTACATCATACCAACAGACAATAGTTTTTGTGCGGGCTGCCTGACTTTAAATAATACACCTGTCACAGCTCTCCTGGATTAACTGGGAGTCTCCTAGATATGGAACAAATCTCCCACTTTCCCTTACGGGAAGCTAATACACCTGTATCACAACTCAATTTTTTCCCAAACTTCAAGAAACATAATTTATATCTGTTCATTGTTGCATATTCATGTACATTTCAGTCAAACTATTGTGAAAACAAAGGAAATATGGCTTTTGTCATTGTTGTCATCATTGACTTTCAGAAGGGATTGGGATGATTTTGTGGGAGCAGGTGAACTTTGTTTAGAGGAGAAATGGGTGCATCGATGTTTTGTGTAGGTGTGGGGTGGGTAAATAGTGAAAGGCCGGCACAAAAAGAAAAATAATATTCTCCAGATTTCAGATTGGATTGAATGACCACTGAATAATGGTAAGCGAGTTTTTTGAATTTACTGACCAACAAGGTGTTCCATCCTGAAAATCCTAAGAAACGGCCTGGAAACTGAATGATTCACGCAAATGTCAGAAATGGTAAGAACATTTCTGGATTTCTGTTCTGAACGGGAAAAGAGGACTACCTCTGGAGGCTGTCCAAAATTTCCGAAAAGATTTTCCGGAAAATTACCTTTCCATTTGACTTCAAACCGAAATTTCCACATTTTTCTGACAAATGGTAAGCACCCCAGAGGTTGGCATCTCTGTACACTAGTCAAGCCTGGGGTGGGAAAGAGTAAGGGCCTGTTTATATGGTGTCGGGTACCCGAGACAACCCTCCCCCGAGTTACCCTGGGCGAGATCACGCACGGCCTTTACATCCAAAGTGAAGAAACCCATGAACCTCCATTTTGTGGACGGTCTTTCAATGTTGTCAAGAATGAGACGCTTCTCCTCTTCCATTTGCAGCCATTTTAAACAACGGGGAACTGAAGTTCTTGAAACGTTCGATTTCGTCATCGTTCTCGGTGTTGCCTAGTTTGTAGCCAAATGTGTGTTTGAGATAGAAAGCTGTGTGAACCTTTGCTCGAATGTTGGCCATGAACTGGGGTGTTTTGTCGACGCCGAGGTTGTTTTTCACCCGCCAAACAACGTAACGACGACCTTTCCTTTAAACCTCAACCCCCTCATATTCCCCCTCATCCTTTCCTTTTGTCACTGTTTGGCGTGGAGCGCCCCGGGGCCGTTTTGGGCGCGGGGTGGAGGCTGGAGCGGGTCTGGCCGCGTTTTGAATACTCGCCCGCAGGGGGCTGTTTGTGAAACAAGATTCTCCAAAATGGCTGCAATCTTCTGCGCCTGTGCTGGGTCTGTTTGCGCCAGCCTTTGAAGCCCTTCAAGAATTTGTTGATCTGCCATATATAGAGACCGCAAGAATTGTGTCTCGGTTATACTTCAAAACACTCGTCTCAATTTAACAATGCAATGTCTCTTTATTCACTCTTGAAACCTAAACAATACAACAGTGACTTTAAAGTAAGTCTAACACAACCGTAACTTCGCAACGTATATCAGCCGCTGACCCGCCACTGGCTCTTGTCTTTTTCATTCACTCACAAGATGGATGCGAACGCAGACAATGCGGCTGAAGAAATCCAAAGCCATCCGCCGCCTGAAGTAAGTGTTACCCGTCACTCTCCCACAGAATCGGTGGTTCAGGCTCTCGTTGCCGACCAGTCCGTCTTAAGTACCCTGTCTCAAGCGATTCTATCTGTAATTAAGCAAGATTTACCAGACCACGCGATCGACCGATCGCAAGCTGAAAAAGCCGTAGCGCCTGTGGGCCTGTCGGCTTAACAATCTGCCGTAGAGTCTGTGGACCAAATCGGCAAAGTCAAGGCAACAAAAAGACATCTCCCTGTCGATGTCGTTGTGATTGATGAGAATACTCAATCTAAACGCCCACACGGCGATGAATCCACTTCTTACGCCAGCAGCTTACAAGCAGATCAGTCGTCCGCTAATGAGGATAACGACCCTGACGGCCTTCTGTCCCCCAACTCTCGTTGGGAACCTAGTGAGAAACTTGATACACTGCTTAAAGCCTTGTTAAAGCCTTTACAACGCTTCGAACGAAGAACCATCATTCGAGAATTCCCAAGGCCAGCATCAGAGGGAGCCTTCACTCCCAACTTAGACAGTTATCTGAATTCCATGATTGTTGGGGCCAAAACTCAAGATAATTCACTGAGAGATATACAGGACAAAATCCTTGATGTCTTGGGTCCGCTTTGCGCACTACATGAAAACTTTAAACTCATGCAGGAGTCCATAGAGAATGAAGAAATAATTCTTGATAAAACCACAGTTGATGCCATGTTTGGTTGTGTTAAGAAGGCCATTATGCTGGTAGGAGATACATCTACCCAGGTCTCGTCTAAACGCAGAGAACAGGTTTTGACTAAACTTAATTCAGTCCTTGCATCTTTGGGAAAGAAGATTTCCCAGACTCAGGCAAGCAGCTGTTTGGAGATGGTTTCGAATCCCGCTTAAAACATCGCTCTGAAACAGCGAATACTGTGGCCGATGCCAAGAAAGCTGGTAAATCGTTTTTTCGTGGCACTGCCCCCCGAAGGTTCCACGGGCGTTTTCGGGGTGGCAGAGGTCAATACAGAGCCCCTACCGAGGCTTCTTTCGCCCCACATCAAGCTATCAGACCACAAGCACATCATTCAGGGGCAGGAGCAGAGCCCCATTTACCCAGTCCCAAGGGCCATATCAGCCAAAACCACATCAATAGTTCCGGCTCGCCCAGGTCACCTTCCCTCAGGTATGTTCAGAAACGTTTTGAATTTCTCCAATGACCTGCCTCAGGCAGGTCGATTGAAACATTTTTTAGCAGCATGGGAACAGATTACAAATGACCCCTGGGTCCTCCAAGTAGTCTCTGGTTATCAAATCGAGTTTCTTGCCAATCCTGTACAACGAAACACCCCTCCTTCTATCCCATGTTCATTGGACCATCAAACCTTAATAGATCAGGAGGTGTGGGAGCTGTTATCAAAAGAGGCAGTCCATTTCGTTCAACCCAACTCTCTACAAGAAACCGGATTCATCAGCTCCCTCTTTGTAATACCCAAAAAGGGTGGGGGCCACAGGCCAGTGATAAATCTAAAACCCCTAAACTGTTTCATCCTATACGAACACTTCAAAATGGAGTCCATACACATGTTAAAAGATCTTTTAAAGAAAGGGGATTACATGGTGAGAATAGACCTCAAAGACGCATATCTGACAGTCCCAATATGGCAGAATCACCAAAAGTATCTAAGGTTTCTGTGGAGGGATTCACTTCTGGAATTCGCATGCCTCCCTTCGGTTTAGCAAGTGCCCCAAGGGTATTCACAAAGTTGTTAAAACCGGTGTTGACTATACTGAGGCAAGGAGGAATTCGACTTATTGTGTACCTAGACGATATCCTTCTTATGGCGCCCTCAGTGGAGCAGGTCCTTCAGCATGCTGCTTCGACTCTAAATCTTCTAGAGGGGCTAGGCCTTACAGTGAACTACCTAAAGTCGGTACTAGTTCCTTCCCAACAAATGGAGTTCCTAGGGTCACTCGTAAACTCGCTCGACTTAAGCCTCAGCCTCCCCAGGGACAAGATAAGAAAGATCCAGTCGAAATGTCAGGATCTGTTAAACATCCCGGTTACTACTGTAAGGGAATTGTCAGGGCCTCCTGTCCTCATCCATACAGGCAGTCTTTCCAGCTCCCCTCCACTATCGGTACCTCCAACAAGCGAAAAACTCTGTCCTCAGATTTCGCAAATCTTACGAAGCTGCAGTCCATCTAGACTCGGAGTGCCTCCAAGAGGTACAATGGTGGAAAGACAATCTAGTAGCATGGAATGGGAAAGCCCTGTTCCAACAATCAACAGACTTGGTCATAGAGACCGATGCCTCACGTCAGGGATGGGGAGCCTATTTTCAAGGGATGTCGACAGGAGGCAGATGGCTCCCCGAAGAGACCTCATACCATATCAATTGCCTAGAATTGCTAGCAGGCTCACTAGCCATAATGACCTTCACCAAAAACAAAGCCAAGGCTCAGGTACTACTGCTGATGGACAACATTTCAGCAGTAACCTACATAAACAAAATGGGAGGGACACACTCCCCCATGCTATCTTACCTAGCCAAAAATCTATGGGATTGGTGCCTCACCCGCAATATCTTGGTGACAGCACGCTACCTCCCAGGAATACAGAATGTAGAAGCGGACAGGGAATCGAGAGTATTTCTAGATTCCAGCGATTGGAAACTTCATCCAGGGGTTTTCGATCGCCTCTATCAGATGTGGGGTCCCCTGAATATCGACCTCTTTGCCTCCCGTCTCTCTTACCAACTAGATCAGTTTGTAAGCTGGCGTCCAGACCCTTTAGCAATTCACACGGATGCATTCACCCTGGACTGGGCGACCTTTCGGGGCTATGCCTTTCCTCCTTTTGCCCTGATAGGCCGATGCCTTCACCAAATTCAGAACCAGCAGGTGTCACACATGGTGTTTGTAGCACCAGTTTGTCCAGCTCAGCCCTGGTATCCACTACTATTAGACCTGTGCATAGACTTCCCTCTCCTCCTACCAGTTCAGGAAGATCTACTGACCCAGGGAAGCAGAAGCCATCCTCTCAAACACCTACAGCTAGCTGGGTGGCTTCTGTCAGCAGAGGTTACCAAACGGCAGACATTTCTGCACAGAGTAGAGAAATCCTCTTGGCAGCCTGGAGGAAAAATACAACTAGTGCCTATTCCTCTGCCTGGACAAAATGGAGTAGCTGGTGTAGTCAACAGGTCAATATTAATCCCCTTTCACCATCTCTAACTAATGTTTTGGATTTTCTCGCACTCCAGTTTCATGAGGGTAAAGAGTACAGAACCGTCAATGTCTATCGCTCGGCCCTTTCTGCTGTCTTGCCTCCAATTGATGGTCATAAAGCAGGCTCTCATCCGCTAGTATGCCAGTTGCTCAAAGGCGTGTTCCATCTCCGCCCACCACAACCCCGCTATGCTACAACGTGGCAGGTCTCGAAAGTAGTACAATATATTTCATCTTTGGGTTCAAATTCCAATCTTTCCACAAAACTTTTATCCTACAAGCTCGTCGGATTGCTTGCTCTTACTGCCCCAGACAGGGCCTCCGGTCTTGCAGCCCGTGATCTACGCTTTAAATACTTTCACCCTGAGGGAGTTCAGTTTAAACTCTCGGAACTGACCAAAACTGCCCGACAAGGCCAGGATCCAAAGTCTTGTTTTCATGCTAGCTTTCCCGAAAACGAGCATCTTTGCGTTTGTAAGTGCCTACAGGAATATGAAGCTAGAACGCTCCAATGGAGACCACAGGACCCTTCAAAACCTAATAAGCTTCTGTTATCACACATAAACCCTCACAAACCAGTTTCCCCTGCTACACTGGCCAGGTGGTTGAAAGAGCTGATGCAACTGTCTGGTGTTGACACTACTATGTTTAAGGGTCACTCAGTGCGTGGGGCTGTTGCTACGGAGGCAGCAAAACAGGGTTTTTCTATCCCAGACATTTTGCAGTTTGCTGACTGGTCTCAAGAGAGTACCTTCACAAAGTTTTATTATCGGCCTCAGTTTGACACTTCTCCAGGGAGGGCAATCCTTTCAAGTACCACACAAATATAGTACAAGTGCAGCTTTGAACATGCATTGTTAAATTGAGACGAGTGTTTTGAAGTATAATCGGGGATTATGCAAGGCTGTCTACAGCTGAGGTATAATCTAGATTATACGAGAATCAGGAGGCGAGATTTAACAATGCAATCCCTCCCTTACCCTCCCTTCAATGTTGTATTCTTTTCTGCTTTCTTTCAGGTTAGCCTTCGTTCATGAAAAAGACAAGAGCCAGTGGCGGGTCAGCGGCTGATATACGTTGCGAAGTTACCGTTGTGTTAGACTTACTTTAAAGTCACTGTTGTATTGTTTAGGTTTCA
>JAEMWC010001819.1:60000-90000 GCA_016490735.1 Pachyseris speciosa
AAATAAAGGACTTAACAGATCATAATATTATCTTGGAACGCCTTCAAAACCGAACCTATGACAAATTAGCACGGTAGACGAACACCTCCAAGTCATTGACAACAAACTTTTGGTTGCCAGTGAAAAACGTTGAAGGTGTTATATGTGCTGGACATTGATAGGTATTGCCAAGACCAGTGGTGTAGCTATTTGAATTCACATTAGCTTCACTACTGATGTATAGATCATTTCCTCCTCCAAATGTTGGCCCATATGACGGGTGGCAGTAGATCCCATTCTGAGCTGTATCAGCTTTGATTGGCAGCTTGGTTGGTTCCACACCACCTGGATTCACGAGGCTGAATAAGAAGGACTCTGTACAGTGTTTGTAGGCACCGGAAACTGAAATATTTACAAACAATTTTATTACACTTCCTCGAAAAGCCAGTTTTCCCCTTACACATCACAGACATCATACCTTTGAAGCTTTTTACTGCATGTGACATGCAACCTGCCTTGATTTACAGATACCTTCATGAAGGTAAACCAATATAGAACAAGAGTATGTACGCTACATCTCATTCCCCCAGTATAAATTTTCATCATTTTGGTGACAAGAAGTAGGGTAAGTATTATGCATCAAATGAGTTAAAAACAGATGGAAAACCTGATCTCAACTGAAAAAAAACAAAACAAAACAAAAACAAGCAAGCAAACCATAAAACAACAACAGCAACAACTTCCCTGGCTCTGTATGCACAGTTATCAGTACAAATCTCATATCATCATGTTTATGTCTTCCACACTGCTGTGAAAGGTGACATGTTGCTATTTAATTTGGCATAACCAGAGGAACAAACGTTGTGCTAACTTCTCTTTCCTCTGAACATTTTCTTAATAAAATTATATGACACATAGGCCCATCCTGGATATTCTTATCTACCTAATTTGATCAGAAATAATATGAAATCCTAATCAAATAGTGAGAATGAATATATGAAAATCATATATTTGAAGTGCAGATAAAAGAATGACAAGAATGGAGATATGAATGATTATCGTAGTTATGAACACCTGACTACTTAAACAGTAGTGAAAATAAAGCCTAAAAACACTTCAGGCTTGCATGGGAATTTAGAAATTTTAAGGCTCAGAAACTCCATTTCTAGCATTTTGGGACGACAATTTCTGTCAAAAATGTTCGGTAAATTGATCGTTTTTTAATTTTATCAGGATATCAGAGTGAAGTATAAGCTCTTTTTTTTTTATTTTTTAATAAGAACCTTTTTTGATAAGAATGTCCAGGCTGAGGTTAACCAAACTTTTAAGAACATACTAAGAACATACCCAGGCTGAGAGCCAGTTAAGAACATCTTTATCTTGCTCATTTTCTTTGTGTGTGTGTGTGTGTGTGTGTGTGTGTTTACCTCGAAATAAGTGGAACATCTGGAGTTCAAAACAATTTTTTTCTCTCTGCTAAGCTTGCAAACATTCGCATAGACACTTCTCTGAACATATTGGTTATTCAGAACTCGAAAACACAAGGTGAGTCGATATTTCCGTCTATGTGACATGTTTCTCAGAAGCAATCCAGATGACACGCATTGTAAAAAAAAAATTGAAATTCAAACTGCTCTATTTTCAAAACAAAGCGTGCTCTGACTTGGTTGAAAACTGGCCAGCAGATATATTTTCAAAATTTCATTTCCCTGATGAAAGCAAAAATATCTAAGAATTCGCAAACCTGTCACTAAATATAGAACTGTTACAGCGATCGAGTTGTGATATCTGCCGATCAAATTACACCCAATCAACTTTTTGCATATTTGCGATTTTTCCAAATATAGAACTGTCACAGCGATTGAGTTGTGGTATCTTCCCGATTAAATTACACATAATCAACTTTATGGAAATTTGCGATTTTTCCAAATATAGAACTGTCACAGCGGTCAAGTTGTGATATCTTCCAGATCAATTACACATAAACAACATTAGTATGTATCACACAAGTGAATAGTACTTTTCGCACACTGATTGGTAAACTCGGAAGTAATTAGCAAGTACTATTTACCTCCACTTCGGTGCATAATCGTTAATTATGCAAATTTGCAATTTTTCTTCATATAGAACTGAGAAGCAGCACGTGCGAGGCTTCCAACCATTTCGTAACTTCGGCAAAACTTTTCACGCGGACAAACTCTACCGGATTAAATTCTTCACAACTCCACATACATTTTTGTGATTAATTTATCATTTTGACTGTAAAATCAAAATCCGTGGTTAAAATGCTGTTTAAGAATAACGATTTTTTGACCCCAGCACTGCGCGAGTTTATCAATATTCACCCATGAGTATCAGTGTCGCATCCGGCATTTGCGGTCTGATAACTTATTTAGCTTAGAATGAAAGAAAATACTTTAAAACTCGGACAGAATGTAATTTTTTGAGGGAATGTTTCTTTGTTTGACTTTTATACGATGTATTTTGCCATGACCGAGAAGAATATTTCAAAGAAAAAGGGAGTATTTATCTCGTAACGATCGTCCGGAAATATACCCTGGGTGCCAGAGGTTATTTATTTCCTTTGAAGGAGGGAATTTACGCGGCGAAGCCGCAGCAACGAGGCGCGAAGCGCCGAGAGGAAAAAAATAACCTCTGGTCGCACGAATGCTGAACCTCATTTCTGTGTAGTTTCGTGTATCAGATATCCAACCAATCCGGTTTTCATCGGCGGGGATAGGTTGTTATCAGATCATTTTTGACATTTCTGACATCAGATCGTTATGAACAATCAGCGCGTGTTGCAGCGAACCGTGAAAACTTATCGGTATGCTGGAAAATGTTGAGGAAGGTTATTACGCCGGTTAAAATTGTCCGTTCATTCGTCGACGATTTTTGCAGGGTTTGTAACACGAGTTAGATAGTTTATGACTACGGGAAATTAAATTCATTCCATGGCGAAAATGCAAAGAAGCTAAACGTGTCAAACCGTTGTGGCGCGATTATCCCATGTTTTGGGATTTCCTGTTTGTAACTTTGTAAACAAGATGATGTCTCTTCTCGGTTCTGCACGAAATGCATACGAGAGTTGGAAAAAGTTAGAAAACTTAAATGGAGCCTTGGAAAATTTCAGAAATCAAGCACACCCTTGCTTTGTAGGAATTTTCGCCACCTTTCCTCCTGAATAATAAGCTCTGGACGTGTAAATATTATATTATCCTTTAACACATTTACGTCGTAAACCAGAACGCTATAATAACCAAGAGAGCAGGCTGCAATACCGCTATCGGCAAGCTCTTGAATGTGTGAGTAAATAAGGGCAGCTAGAGAGTGGGCAGATCACCAAAAGGAAATGTAGATCATGTAGACCGGCACAAATTGCTGGAACAATTTCAAAGATTAAGGATTTATCACAACTCGTCGGTAAAACAGCTAACGCATCCTTACGGCTTAGGAACGCCAACAACGCTTCTTTTCTCACTGGAAATTTGCAAGGTTGTTTACCATTTACCACAAATTCCCGGAAATTCCGGTTGGAATGTAAATGGTAAACGTTTTTTTGGTTCGTCCCACTGGAAAATTCCCGGGACAAACGGGAGTTCTGAAAAGGTAGTCCTGTTTCCCGGTTGGGACGTTCCCGATGGAAATTCGTTTACCATTTAGAAATTTCTGTGTTTCGCACTGGTTTCAGTCCTCTTGGCTTTTGGCCGAGCGTAATCTGTCCAATCAGCGAGCGCGACGTGATAATCCGGAAATTTTAGGCAAATGGTAAACAAAACGTACCATTCCTTCCGAACGAAAATTCCCAACTGAAATTTCCGGAATTTTTTTCTAAATGGTAAACAACCTTGGACTCCAATGAACAGCTGTTCAAAACGCAGAAAAGCGAACGTTGACAGCAGCCGCCATAATTTCTGTCCAAACCGGTTTGTCGGCTGGGAAGCCACGCTTTTCCTAAGCCAATCAGAGTTGTTGTTTATTTGAAGAACCAATCAGCAGACTGGGACAAATTCTGTCCCAAGGAAATGAGGTTCTCGGCTCGTGCGGCCAGAGGCCCGTCTCTTGCGTTCTATTTTGGCTTTTCAGGGATATTTATTTTTTTCAACGGGCCTCTGGAGCCATGGTACCGGAAATAGGGCTACCTGTCCGGAATTAGGGCACCGAACTGACGTAGTCTTCCCGCAATTACAAAGAAACAAAAACTTCACGCCCAAATTACCAGGACTCTACCAGCAGTAGATGCTACATTTTTGCTAAATTTTAGCTCGTTAGTTCTGTTTTGAGGTAAGTTATGACAGTCCTACAAAAAGTGTCCGGAAATAGGGCAACTAACTATTCCTCCAATCTTGCCCGCAAAACTTACCATCCCATGACTGCTCTGTATAGCCTCCGAAAACACTATTTCCACTTTTCACCACAGTGATAGTCGGACCCTGATTATCACACAAGGCGTGGAATCTGGCAGCTGCAAATCCGTCTCGAGAAGCACGATAAAGCAGCACAAAGGTGGCGTGACGGACATTTAATTGCTCTTCGAGCCACGTGTTGACAAAGACTTGCTTCTGTTCGTTGGACAAGATTTTAGACCCCGAAAACGGTTGAGGGAAGAGCTCATCGACAATTCCACGAATCTGATAAAACTCAGCTTCTTCCAGTAGCTCTTTGCGCATTAATTTATCATCGGGGAGAAGGAGGTTACCCGTGCGCAAATAATTCAGGATATACCGGAAGTGAGTTCCGTCGCGATCAATGAAGTAAGATCCATCTTTTGCAGGTTTTGTATCAAACCTTCCGGAAAACATGGCGTTTAGCATCGAGCCTGTGTCTTTTGTCAGCGTTTTAAGGCTCGTGGTGAAGTGCAGGCCACCCACGTTCAAGTCGATGGTGGAAGCAAAGTGGACATTCTCAAGCTTCTTCGCCACAGATTCAAAAGCCTCTTTTTCCTTGCGAACATCCAGAGCTTGTTGCTTCATGATGTCGTACGCTTTCTTCATATAGCCAATAGCTTCTTCAAGCGCTTCGCAGCTTGGTATATCAACCTTTTCTTCATTAACAGACATTTTCAGTTACAATTGCAAAAGAAGCTAAAAGAAGCAATGTGTTCAGACTTTCGACAAAAGAAAGTGAAAGTATGAATTTGACTGGTACACAATAGTGACAGTACACACAGTTGTATCAGAGAGATAAACACTGGTCAAGAGAGCGAAGGCTCATAAACAGCTTTCTTGCCGCCATGTTGGATATAGCGATATAAATATTTCAAATATTCATTCGATCTTTTTGCTCTATTTTATGCAGTGGGTTGCCTCTGGCAACCTGAATATAGTATTATGGCGGTCGTAAACTATCCAACCCCGCACGTT
This sequence comes from Pachyseris speciosa, assembly GCA_016490735.1. Taxonomy (NCBI): domain Eukaryota; kingdom Metazoa; phylum Cnidaria; class Anthozoa; order Scleractinia; family Pachyseridae; genus Pachyseris; species Pachyseris speciosa. Next base: position 65,343 of record JAEMWC010001819.1, read on the forward strand.
CCTGAATAGCCACTCTTTGTAGGAATAAAGTGAAAGAAATCATTTCATGTCATGACGATCCAAGTAGAGCTGGATCAACTCCTCAACCTCGCTTTGGTACACAAGAGCTGGGAGCAGTAAACTTTAACATCGTTCACGGAGTTCTGCGCGAGATTCTCAACCATTTAGGGATTGAAAAGAAAGGGAAGGATATTGGAGACGATGGGCACTTCAGGGCTGCATTTGCGCTGCTCAAAAACCAGCAAGAAAGCACACAGGGAGCCTGTTCTGATGGAATGGAAAGCTCGAAGGCTCCTGCAGGAAAAAACACGACAGATAAAATACCTTTCCCTGCTTCGACATTTTCTGCGCCTTTGCATGGTAATTTAGAGTCCAAGGTAGCGAGCATGGAGAAGAAGTTGGAGGTTTTGGACGATTTGCCTAGTAACGGAGAAATTCTCCAACGTGCCAAGCAGAAAAAAGAAGGTAGAACTCCCGTCGCCGATATGTGGCAATTTATAAACATTAATCGGAGGCTTTACATTTGATTGCACTGTTTAAAATCCACATGACTGTAACCGAGCTGTAATTACTCATTTGGAATTCCAAAGTACGTACTTTGGAGTGGAGGTTGTTTGGATGTGATTGTTGTCGTGGCTCCACTGACTTTTATGGTTTTGCGCCTTTTCGATTCGGCTATGTGACAGGGGCTTTATGTTTACAGGGGAACAATTCTTTGTATAAAACAAATATCTCCGCTGCATCTATTTGAAGCAAATGTTTACCTAACAAATTAAAGTGGCAAATGAATTTTTTCCCTTGATTTACAGTAACGTTAAAGGAAAGGTAATTTATCGAAGCAACGGTCATTATTTCGAGGATTATGACTGACATTGTGAGGAAATTAGCAACTTTGTGTTATTTCTTTGACAAGGAATCAACTGAACTGTCTTAAGTGCGTTTTTTGTGTCTCATGTCTCTTCCCATTTCATGCACATGTACACGCGATGTTATTACTCGGGCTTCCCGCGTCTCGCAGGTCGCCCGGGTCTAAAATTACCGACGGTTCTTCTTTTTCGTCGTCGAGTTTCATCCACAAAGCTCACTTCCGGCGTTTCTGCGCAAGCGCTAACTATTTGTAGCAACTCACAACAGCAATGCCTGTTGTCACGTATCGGAAAATGTCGATTCACCTTGTGTCTTTTGAAGTCTGAACAAACAGTATGTTAAGAGAAGTGTCTATGCGAATGTTTGCAAGTTCAACAGCGAGAAGAGAGCTTTTAACATGAGTAAACTTAACTCCAGATGGACTGCCGTGTTTCCTCGTGTCTGCTTCATTGAGGACTGCGAGTAGTCTCTAATTTTGGCGATGGATTGTGGGGCGGGCGAGAAACACGCGCGCGCGCGAAGTTGCAAGGAGATGCGACGCGAGGGGAGCGCCAAAAATTAGAGACGTTTGACCTTTCATGGCCGAGTGCCTGTTGTCACGTATCGGAAAACGTCGATTCACCTTATGTCTTTGAAGTCTGAACAGCTAACTCACTGACCAGTTAGCTCAGTGGTAGAGCACCGGACTACCGTGCGGCAGGTCGCGGGTTCAAACCCCGGCCGGACCAACACTCAGGGTCTTTCAATAAATGAGGAGAAAGTGCTGCCTTTGTAATGACATCTACAAACGGTTAGACTTTCTAGTCTTCTCGGATAAGGACGATAAACCGTAGGCCCCGTCTCACAACTCTTCATAGTTCTCTGATTCTGTGGGACGTAAAAGAACCACTAGGGACGTAACAAAACTCTGGCAGTGACCACCCCTAGTGTCTGCCTTAATTTGATATTGACATTACGGGGGCACTCATAACTTAACTTCATTAATTGTAAACTGCGTTATAAGCAGTCTGGCAAAGTCCCCCGGCCAGTGTTGTAATGCGCATTTGAATATTGTATAGAAAATGCGCAATATAAATGTGATATATTATTATTATTTATTATGTTAAGAGAAGTGTATATACGAATGTTTGCAAGTTCAACTGCGAGAAGAAACCTTTTAACATGACCAAAATTTAACTCCAGATGGACTGCTGTGTTCCCCGTATCATTGAGACGTACATTTTGTTGAATAACTCAAGTACGGGATATCACACACCCCTGAGACTTTGACAGGTAGTTTATTTTCTATTTTCCCACAGTATCTCAATTTCTGGACTTTAATTTTTGAATGATAAGGATTAGTTTTTATAAATGTACTCGCGTGACTTGAAACTGTTCGAGAAACGTTCCTTTCTTGTGTTTCAAATGACCCTGGATTGACGTATTTGTAAACAGTTTAACTCTGCTAATTAATCCCGATTATCCGATTTATTTCCTCTGGTCCCATATTTTTCACGAATTATATTAGCATGGCATTTGGTCATGGCTTGATAAAGATCCCTAGAAACATTCATTATGATTTATTTTTAATTTAGGCATTGAAAAGTGCAAAACATTAGTGCAAACATAAGTGCTTCCAAATGTTTTGAATAAAGGGGCATTCAACTGAGTTCTGATTGGCCAAGACTTGTTTGCCGCTAAGTGAAATTTCAGTTTTGTTTTGTGCTATTAATGTTCATATTTTTGATTTTCCGGACCCTCAATTAACCAAACAACTTACTCCAGTCCCAGCAAGTCCACATAATCAAGGTTCGACGGTATCATTTACCAATTTTGATGCTCATTATGAATTATTGCAGACAATTCCAAGGAGAAAAAGAAAATGGAAGATTTGCTTAAGGAGTTGGTAAGTGGAGCTTTGTCAATAGCTACTAATAAGTCTGTTGTTTTTCTATATAGAATTGCTAAAAGCAATTTACATGTAGTTCATTTACAGATTCATTTTAATTTGAGACAGTGTATAATTATAGTGACTGGTGGTTTAAGGCTACTGTGGATGCCTACCTTTTACACCACTGTCAGTCAAAATTGTATTTGAGAGTTGCAGGTGAAGGGGTCAAAATAATGACTTGAGAGTCTGAACATGTGTACCTGTGTTATTTAGTTAGCAGTAGACACTGGACAGGAATGATTTTTAAATTTATTTGAGTGATAGGAGATGCGCAAATGAGAGGTGTTTTCGTCAGTGATTGATGATAACTTGATTATTTATCCACTTCCACTGACCAGTCATTTTTTAAATAATAATAGTTTAATTGTGACAGCTTGAGATTCAAATTGAGATTAATTCTACAAACAATGTAGTAATAATCATTTGCATTAAATTAAAGGTGCATTGTCAAACCAGAGAAGTAATTCTCTTAAATTGTTCATGATTGTCCAACACATGCATCAGTTGAGCTAAAAACTGAGTTTCCTTTGTTTCAGGAAAATCTCAAGAAGCAAGTAGATGATCTACCTACCAAAGATGATCTTGAACATCTGGACATTTATGTCAAATGACCACAACTTGAGGAGGCCTTGAATGCCAGAAGAAGTCACACTCCATCTGCAAAGTCAAGAGTTTCAACCCCTAAGGCAAGAACTCCTACCCCTCCCCCACTGAGGACACCAAGCCCTCCCCACCCCTCCCAAGAGGCTCTTGAAGCATTAAGACAAATTGGTGAACTTATGGATAAACATGAAAAGCTGATTGAGCAAGTGGATGCTTTGGAGGTGAGTGAATAGGCATTGCAGGTCAGACACAGTATGTATCACTTACAATGTAAACAAGGCCATCATGGAAACTCTCAGGTATACAGCTGTAGTTTGCAATTTAATATACTGTATATACGTCCAGTATAATGATGCTCTTGTTTTTGTGTCAAGGCATGCAGTGACAAAATGCCTCTTACATTGAGGTGGCTTACACTGGTTCTAGCACTTTCCACCTCTTGTACTTTGATGCCTAGCTATGGATCATCACTACCAATCTTTATAAGTTGTTTATTACCTTTATAGTGGTATCAAACAAATGCCCAATCATTGGTGAACAAATTATGGAATTTTTTCCACTCAATAGGTTGCCATAGCAACACTCTTAAGTGTCAGAAAAACCCTTATTATAACTTTAAGTGAAAATAACTCAAAAGCGAGCTTGATGACCCTATTTTTATTGTTCAAAAGTAATAGGCGTGTCAAGATCTAATTATTTGCGAAATAAGGTAAAAATGTAGGATCAGGCTCAGAGCCACCTTAAATTTCCAAAAAAAATTATTCCCAGGAACATATGCCCAAGAAAGCTAACCTTGAAGATTTGGAAGAACTGAGAAAGAAACCTGGTGAGCTGTCAAAACATGTTAGATGTAAAATTGCTCATTAAGTCAAACAGTTTGGCATACATGCATACTTCCTTGCAATTGTGTGCATATACATGTACTCAATATTATGCTACATTTTGGATCTGGTGTGGCGTTCCACTTTGAATGCCTCATACATAATTTTGGCCATCAGTACTGAATGCAACAGATAAAGGAGTAAACTAAACCAAAATAAAGAGCAATCTATATTGATTCATGATTTTCCTTAATGTTTCAAGGTCATGAAATATCCTGACTTGTAGGATACACTTAAACCTCAACTTCATGCCACACAGTCAAATAATAACAGCAATATATTTATAATTATCCTTGTGTCCTCTTTTTATTTGAATTTCTATCTATTTGACAGTTTCACCTCTTATGAAATGCATCACAAAACTAACTGACTAACTTATTAAATGCGTCACAAAAATAAGGAATTCAATCACCTACAATGCAATCTTGAGCTATAGAACAAAGAGAGGAGAATGCAAAGCATCATGTCAGAGGTTCAACTTATTATCAGAAGTTCCACCATAATTATATAGTTTCTGACAAATTAAACTGAATACAGTTGGTGAACCTGTTGTTGTAACTTGACTTCTGTCTTCTGTTCTTTTTTGTTAGATGTTCCAGATGACATTCTTGAACAGCTGAAGTGGTTAAAAGATGGACTTGATGCAATTAATAAGTGGAAGGATGAGGTAACATTAATTAAATATTGCTGAATACTTTACAGCATAAAATGCAAAACTTGATTATAATTTGACTTGCAATTGTTGTCTGCAAAGCTTATCCAGGTTCACTTGTTGGTGACTGTGCCTATATAGTTGCATTGCACACTAAAGTGCAATTTACAGGCGTACAAACCTTAACTGGGTGGTGTCAATTTTTTACAATTAGACCTATTTTCTCTGCCTGAGAATAAACTGGTTAAAAATAATTGAATCTTAAAGTTATCGTCAAAAAGTCAACTCAATCATACATGTACTTGTCTTTAGAAACTCAATCTGTAAAATCAATCAATTATAGTCTTTAAATTTGTTCTAATTCCCATTCCTTACATTAAAGAACATGATCATGTAGGTGTATTTTTTTTCTACTAAAGAGATTACTATATAATTTTACAAAGCTCATAAACTAATCAGTTTTGTCAATTTAATTTTATTAAACCGCAGGCGTTAACCTACTAAAAATCCTAAAGGTGTTTTTGCACTGCATTAAATAACTTTATAATATACAGATGGTGTTCTGAAATAGTTTTCTCTCACTTTGTCAGGAATCATGCTTTGATGCAAATTTGTACACTTTTTAAATCCTATACTAAAGTATAATATATTTAAATTAAGTTATATGAAAGGAAAGGTTTGATGATGCTAATTCTGTATAATTGTTATGAACAAAACTTGAAGAAAACCATTCCTGGTGACCTTGAAGCACAGTTAGCATATCGGAGAGAAGGACTGTTGTTACTTAACCAAAACAAGCAACAGGTATACATAAAATAACTTGATTACATGCTGAGCATATTAAAAACAAACAAAAACAAAACAAAGTCAATTTAACCATGTGAATTAGGATTTCATAGTACCAAGAATTTAATGTGCCTAATACAATTTAATTTACTTTGGCCATTCAACATGAAGCGCAACAAACAGAAATAATACATGTACCATTTGTTGTATTTGCGTTTTACTTATTTTCATGGTAAGTTACTTGTATTGTAAGTTTGTTTATTAAATTGAAATGATATCAAATTGTATATCACAGCTGAAATAACAAGCCTCTGATAGATGAGTGAAAATCAAAGAATATGTCACCTATATTATAGTCAGTGTACACATAAGTGTATTTTGCCAAAATTATTGACTAGTTTTTATAATCATATATGAAATTTATCCAATGTGATGATAACAATTTCCCAAACATTATTTTAAATAAAAATTCCAAAACCGTCTTTTCTAAGAATTTGAATTTTTTGTATAATTCATTGACTGGAAAAATGATTTTAAAATTTATTTTCACCTTTATTATTTTCGAGTTTAAACTTAATATGTCATAATATGTCTGGTGGTTGCGCTTAAAATGTTCCGCCGGTTGGAATACCGTAACTTAGTTAAAATTAATTCTTTAACCCATTGGCACCCGTGCCGGCCAAAACCGGCCGTAAAAAACTCCCATGCTTCAAAACATTGCAACTTTCTCAATCGCACGAATATTGCCTTAACTGTTAGTTGTGAGCACGAAATGGAATGCCCTTTAAATTTGGATATCCAATAAATGCAAGAAACGTAGCGATTTTTACCAAATATGGCCTTTTGAGTTTGGACAAGAACGAAACTGGCCGTTTTTAACGTCAAAGAGAAACAACAAAAATGCCCCTTTTTGCCTTCATGTTTTTTAGGGAAATCATCGTCCAAAAACCAAAATTCAACCATCATAACAAAATTCAGTCCTTTTTCTAGCTTAGAAATGACTTTTTTTGTTCATATTCTTCTCCCGAGCGTAGATACAACCTTTTGTTCCAGTGCATTCGGGAATTTTTGACAGCGCCCGTTCCTTCCCCCAATTCTTTCACATAGCCACTCCGACCTACCGCCAAAATTTCCTGCTCGTAGTCATCTTCAGTACACAGAAATTCCAAAATATGTGGCGGTAGGTCGAGAAATTCATCAATAGTCGAGTCCCAAAGGTACTAAGTGTTCGACCGGCCAAATTCCCAGTTCGTCGAGTAACAAGCCAAATTCAACAACAAAGTACATCACCTTGCTCGATTCTTTGAGAAAGTGGACTCTTAGCTACCGTCACGCTTAATGATGCTCATCAGGCAGCCGCTAAAGATGAAAAATGGCTGTAAATTTAGCAGAAATCGCAAGCAAACCGAACTTGGGCCATTGTTGTCGCTTCACGGATAAAAAATAGCTACGTCAAAACGACGTTTTCAGAAACCTTGAGCCTCCAGTGGCTTAGGACAGCACCACTTTTCCCTGGTAGTTCAAATAAAGAGTCACGAATTGCTATTCATCGTTTATAGGTGGAAAATCACTCCGAAAATGTAAAAACCTGCGGTAGTCAATGGGTTAAACATTTGAACCTTTTGAAATTGAAAGTATCGGAGAACAACTTCAAAGCCTGAAGAAAGTTTCTGATATGCTGAGCTATCACAATGAAAAGGTAAACACTTTACAGTTCTGACTACTGCTAACTGAAATATTACTTATGATTTAACTTACTTAAATTGTCATTTGCCACTGATACATGTACCTGATTTTAAGACTTGTGTGGTGATCATAACGAAATATTTATTGAGCCATAGGAAATTCTTACTACTGTACTGTAACCACGACCACAGTTTTAATCACAATTTATTAACTTAACCCTTATCTTAACCCTACAGTGTAATGCAGCCCTAACCAGAACCCTTACAGTGTTATTAAACCTAACCACAGCCCTTACTTAATCCTGAACCACAAAGTAACTGCTGACGATGTGGTGGCTTGTCACAACCACAATCCTAGTCAAAGCACTAATTTAACCGTGACATGAGCTTTAACGTATTCCTAATATCAACACAAAGTTAATCATAACTACAACTCTTAGTTAACCATAACAAGAATCCTAATCACAGGGCTTACTTATCTCTAACTTCACCCTAACTTAACCACAACCCTACTTCGACCACAACCATAACTTAACCTCAGTCACTTACTACCGTTATGTGAAAATCTGTGATTTTCCCTACCCTATTTCAGACCTGACCAAACATTTGATACCCTATTTCAGACCTATTTCACGCTCTCTGTTAGCGTTAACATAATTTGAGAAGGGCTTTTGTGACACTTTTGTTGATGATCTTATCGGCTAATGATAAAGAAGGAGCTTCTTCTAAAAATATACCTAATTCAGGACTAGAGCGCACAAACTATACCCTATTTCAGACCAAAATGGTTAAAATCGATACCCGATTTCAGACCAAAACGGCTTAAAAACCACAAATGTTCAAGCAAGCAACCGTGGACAATAATCCTGCTGGTATACGTTGGATCAAACTGGTGATCTGATCGGCGTAATAAAATCAACAGAGAGTATAAAAGCAAGGGCCGATACAACGTAGAATGGTTTTAAGTTTTGTGTACTATATTTCGGCTGGCCAAACCAGCCTTCTTCAGGTACAATGTACCTGAAGAAGGCTGGTTTGGCCAGCCGAAATATAGTACACAAAACTTAAAACCATTCTACGTTGTATCGGCCCTTGCTTTTAAAAACCACACACTTTGGGGCCGCACATACCTATATAGCCCGTATAAGGGAGTACCACCCCCCCCCTCTCCCCGGGACTATTCCAGACTACAAGTCTCAATTCATTGCCTGAAACGTTGCTTTGTGTGTTGAGATCTCCACCATCCTCAATAATTTAATCCAAACCGAAACGTATTTGAAAAGTACTTTTTTGCATTTTTATAATGACATCATATCCGTCAAAAAATGATATTGTGTTTTACCGAGAATCTGCTGTGTATAAAATTTAGCTAAAACGTTAAGCTTTATTGAGAATAAAATTCTTGGGTTCTCAACCGCTGACAAAGAGGATTACATTTGAACCATATAAAACTGAATATAAAAGTATTTGAACTATTCCCAACCATGTACTTTGTACTAGTGTTAACAACTGAAGGTTACAGACATTGAAAGACATTTGCCTAGTTCCTAGGCCTCTTTCTGTTTCTTCTCGGTCAATCCGTTCCGGTCACGTGGTCCGGGCGAAAGAGCGGGAGAGGCCTACTTTAGACAAAAATCCGAAAAGTGAGACAAACATCTCAGTTTTTCTTGAAGTGAAATTTTCTGCCGAAACACCCTCACTGTGGAGCATACATTAAGCGACATTTCACTTGCATTACACAATTACGAAGACATCAAAATCAACACTAACTGTTATCAAACGGCAGTTCACAAGTGCCTTTAATAGAATGAACTTAAGCTTAAATGACACATTCACATACCGATTTAACTGTGACGAATTATACGAAGTAGCCGTCACAGAAATGAAAGTCCATCACTTGCAGAAAAAGTATCCTTCAGGCTGGAAACGTAAAAGAAATTGTAACCTGAGACACCTTTGCCATTCGAATCTCATATCAGCTTCCATCCTATAGCTAGCGATGACTTCTTCTTCGATTTACCTACGCAAAAAAACTATATTTGACAATTTCAGCAGTAGTTCAGACTCTAAAGGCCCAGGTGATGTTTTCAATCCCAAATAGCATCAACGAGGCTGCTTTGAAACAGCATGTACAGTTTCCATCGCCGAAGGTTTTGCCGAGCACAACAAATTCCGCCGCATGTTCCGTAGGAATTTATGAGCTCAAAAGCGAGAGCTAAAATCGGTCGCAAGTGGTTGATATGATAAATTTACAGGAACTTGCATGGACGGTAACAGCCGATCTATACCGCAAGGGTTTCGAAACCATAATTTGGCGCTGTTTCCGCTCAAACATTCTGTAAACACCCGGAAAGTCCGACATTCTGATATAGAGAACAGGAGCATGCACATTCTGTTTTTGTCTAGGCTTTCCCCGGCTGTTTGCCTCGACTACGTCACCGAGACGAATTGATTGCGAGGGCCTGGGAGAAAGCCGTACAGGAACAAGGCAAGAAAGACATAATAACGCGCAGTTCTGGGATAGATGATATATAGTATACCTGTATATGTTCTAGCAGGGTAACTATAAACTTTTCTGTGAGATCAATTAAACAGTGGGATAGTTTAAAACCTTAAGCAAATTACACAATGAATGTAAACTGATCAGTTCCACTCCATAACATTTATTTAAAGTTACCATCAAGGCTAAAGCGAACTGAAGATCGATTAAAAGAAGACACTGAGCGTGAGTTCCGAACGTTAAGAGATGGCCTGCGCCTTCTGAATAACCAGCTTGACAAGGTTGGTGTTTTAAACTCCCTCACATGGATCAATTAAAAAATTTAAAACTGAAAAATAATAACATCTATTGATGGCTGTAATCAGAAATAAATTTGCTGTATAACATCTTGTTTTGAGGGAGACCAACATGTTAAATTTTGGTTTTGATAGTATTTGTGGTCAGTTTGATTGATTTAGAAGACATACATGCATTGTGCGAAGTGAAAGTCGTCAAGTCAAAGATAAGCATTAAACAAGCAAAAGTATTTAATAACTATAAAACAAAAGTGTTTGTTAAGTCAAGCTGTCGAAAGTATATCATCGCATTTTGGCTTATGACCAAAGTTCATTTACATTCAGTTCCTCTTTTTAAAACTGCTAAATCAAGCTAAACGTCCATATTTTAGGTGAAATAAACGTTACAAAATCCCTTCTTTAAATCTGGTTGAAGCTAACATTAATATTTGCTATTAAAGTACAAGAAGATGGTAGAAACGATTCCACGTTCTCCGCCCTCAAATGCTGGGAGAATAAAGGTAAAATGAAGATAAACAGTGTAAAAACCAACAGTGTTAAAGTCTCGATGCGATATTATAAATTAATTACAGTGGAAGCCTCACTTAAAGACCACTCACGCTCTCGATTTCTATGCGTGATAGCTGATTCGGGCTGCGCCCTCATCAGCCATCACGCGATAGAACCTCGAGCTCACAATGTAAGTGCTCATATCACCAAAATAGCCAACTGTAGTTATCGCGGTTTTAATTACAGTTAGCTCTCTAATGTGACCGCGTCCATTGTCTCGACTACTACTCTACGGACGCTTTGTAGCACTTTTAAAAGCACTAAAAGGTGGTAAAGATACAGTACATCTAACTTATGAAACTCTTTAATACAGACAGAGCTAGTAATAGTACAGTACAGCGTATTAAATTGACCTGATCGTTGCAGTCGTGCATAATTAGAATATTAAAAAAATGCAAGCAGATACTCTGATACTAAATTTAAATCTGAATTTCCTTGCCAGTCGTTCTTCGCCTGGCTACCAATAGTGTATGCGCGCGATCTCAAGACATGTAATAGGTTGAGACTTTTGAAAACCATGATTCCCCTTCCCAGTTCCCTTGTAAAAGGACATTAGCTTCATAATGATGAAAAACATTTTTTTTCGGGGCAACTGAAATGGTGTGGAGTTGTCGTCGAGTTGAGGGATGTAATGAACTGTTTTGTTTTAGGACGCCGGGGCGCTGAATGCCTTGAGAAGCATGTTAACAGAACTCCAAGGAGAACAGGAAAAATTAAGTAACACGACAAAAGAATTGATAGAGGAACATAACAGGAAACAGAAACATATTGATGTGAGTGAGCTATTTCATACGCTTCTAACCGGCTCCAATATTACCTGGTATTTTTCGCTGAATATGGTGTGGCGCTCTATATTGCTGCAATGGTGTCTGAGTCAAACCACTCATAAACCAATGTTGTTGTTGTTTTTGGTTTTGATATTTCTGTCTGTGGATGTTAACTTGCGACGATGATGAAAAGCTGCCGAGCACTACTTTCTTGAGGTCCCTCTTTTATATTTGCAAAATTGATATTTTCGGTTTGTTCGTCTTTTGTTGTTGTTCGGTTGGACCATGTTTCGCTCCCCCATGTCCAGTGCTTTCCACCTGATACGGCCCGAAAAAAATCGAAGTACGACCCGGACGGATCGCCGAAATTTGGCTTCTCTTAAACTGTGTGTCCGCAACCCTTGTTCAGATTTGTTTAGAATAATTGTGTTCACTTGTATTTGTCCTCTAACCCAGTTTCCTCCCGTGATGTACTTGACAGGCTTTATACACATACGCTGACAAGCTGCAGGAGGTGAAGGCAGACAAGGAACAGGTTGCCATGGAAATGGACGTGGTATGACCAAAAATTCGTCTTACAACTCATGCTTGCAGAGATGTAGAGCAAAATACAAACAAATACTGCAATAATTTTCAGTGAATTAACTAGTAGTCTATCATAGGGGAAGCTTAAAAGAGAGACTTTATCAGTTTCTGTGCCAGGCCACAGGGCCACAAGCGATCGAAATTAAGGCTCTTAGAGCCCTGATGTGGGTTGGGGTGGAGGGATGGGATTGTATTTTTGGCTGCGTTTATTTGCTTTGTAGATACAGCTACAACACCTGCCTAGTCCCCAGGCGTTCTCGGCTCGGTCAAACCCAACTGTCAGTGGTGACGTCACCGAGAGAGACTCGCCGAGAACGCCTAGCAAATACTGCCAGATCCACCATAAACAACACTGAAATATGCACGAGGTCGTACGTTACAATAATGGCATAATATACCTTTGAGGTTGCTGCACAAAGGATGGATGTCCACATCGCACTCGTCTGAATCTACAAAAGTTATGCTCACGATAAAAAATGTGCGGCGAAGTACATGTAACTATGAACACGACAGAACTTTGAATGGAAAAGCAACGCAAAATAAGGGACTAAAAAAGTTATTCCACAAAGTTAGAACTTATCATCGTTTGTGGACACTTCCATTGAACGGATTTGTCGCTTCGGCGGTAAGCTTTCACACGATATGGCGTGGAAACTAGTACCAGGGTTTTTTTGCGCTAAAATGAGGGGTATTTTGGCAATATTTGCTAGGCGTTCTCTCGCCCACTCCTTCCCAGACTTCGCGCGGACAAGAGGGAAAAGAGGGAACGCCTAGGGACTAGGCTGCTATAACACGACTTTGCTTTGTTCCCATCGTAGAAAGCTGATAAGCGTGCGATAGACAACTTAGTGAGTCGAACTAAGTTTGATCAGAGTATAGGAGGCTTGGATCAGACTCTTCAGGAACTGTTGCAGAGGCTGGCGGGGCAGGTAGGTGCTTTAGAAAACTGTAATAAAAATACTACCTGCAATTCTCTTGCACTTTCTACAGTAGACATCTTGATAATTGGCATTGTTTGTTGACTTAAAGGGGCGCTTTCGCTTAATTTGGGTCTGAACCCAAACATGCCTAAAATGCTTAAACGTTTAGCAGTTTTCCTGCGGAGTACTTAATATGTGCTTTGAAACTATTTGCTGTTGTCTATGGCCACGGACAACGAGGAGGAAAGGGATTACAACTTGAAAAAGTTAGGTTAACTTTTTTCAAGTTTCATCATTGTGTCTCGGAAAAATCGCCATAAATTAATACTACTTCCTTTTCTGTCCAAGAAATAATTAGAAATCTAACTCTCCTGTTAGATGGGTCGATCACGTAATAGAAAAAGTACTTCCTCTCGATTTGAACAACTTATGACAAGAATTGTCGTGACAGTGCCCCTTTAAGTGGCTAAGTCTTGTTTACATAGGGAAACATACTCTATTATGTGTCAACTCAGAGCTGTTGGCATTTCAAGCAATCTGACCGGTTTGCCCTCTCCGGATATTTAACAAGAATATTGTCTCTCTCGCAGCACACTAAATTCCCCACCGCGGTTCATGAAGATTTGGGAAAATAACTGTCAATTTTTTCTCGGCGAAATTGTTTTGTTGTCCCAAAGAATGTCTGTGGAACCAACATGAACATCCTAGATCTTGATGTTATGTAGGGACTGGTAGAGTTCTAGAGTTCTACCGTTTGCTTCTAACAGGAATCAGCGCTGAAAGATGCTCTGGATCGGCTTGCCGCGGATATTGATCAGAAACTTGACAGATTGGAACTGGACCCGCTGAAAGATTACTTTGGTGAGTAGGAAGGTTTATTCATGATTTTTTTGTAAGGTTTTGAGTATCGCAGGACCAGACCCCAAGATTAACAAGGTGATGACGTCAACCAGTCAGAACAAGGAAGAACAATGCACTATACCAATCACATCTGGAAGCAAAGGAGAGGAGCTGGCGTATGACCAGGCCGCGATCAGTATTTACTTAATAAGTTACTTCATAGCAACACCTTGAGGTAACAGTCAGTTAAAATGAGTGAAATCCCATTTCAGTTGATAGGAGGGGATAGTATTAACATAGTTTCTCAGCACTCCGACAACAACAACGGAACTTCTATTTAACAATTAGATTATGAGCTCGAGACTTCTATCGCGTGATAGCTGATGAGGGCGCAGCCCGAATCAGCTATCACGCATAGAAATCGAGAGCGAATAATCTAATTGTTTTAGTATAAATCTACTAGTCGTTCAAAACTAAACAAGTAAATTATCAAAATGTTCCTCACAGACACTTCGAAAACGCGAACAAGCGGGCACCATTTTGTTGACAGCCGCTACTCACTATCTATCACAGAATAGATAGCGAGTAGCGTAGCCAATCAGAGAACGGCATTCGTGATAGAACGCTAGTAGATTTATACTAATTGGGGATAGATCCAAGACTGACAGACTCTGGTAAGAACTTCTGGATGATTCTCAGAACGTTTTTATAGAAGAAACAAGAAGTAGGGGAGTTTAAGAAAAGAACTCAAGCATTATAATCCAACTCAATGCTAACGCGAAGTTGCTTTCAACACTCATTCGAAAACTGCTGTATTTCTCCGTCCTGTTGTGTTTGTTACTGCCTTGCATCAGACTACAGTCCTTGTTTGCAGTCATCTGTGCATGCTAGCAGTTGTAACACCGCTGCAGTGCTTTACCAACTGAACTTTAAAACCAACTGACAGCTTCTTTTCGCTTAATTACATAACTGTGGTAGTTCTCCATTTAATAGATCCTTCATTCTTAGGGTGCGTTCCTTTCGGAGAATCCAAAAACAGATTTTTGATCTAAAAATGGATTTCGCGTTCCTTTCGGCAAATCCAAATCTGGATTTTGAATCTAATGGATCCTTTCTGGGAAAAGATTCACTGGATTTGAAATCCGCGATTCTAAATCCAGATTTTCGGATTTGTGATCTGCTCCATTCCTTTCACCATCTCATTGACCAGCGGTTTTTCCTGTTTATGATAGGTATTGATATGTATATGACAACCATCGATCGCTCCTATTGCTTCAGGAAAACGTTTTATCTCTTCAGATTTGTCATCCTCCTGTAAGCCTTTGACCAGAAGAAAAGTCCATAAATTGCTGGAAAAAATTTAGGGCAATCACTTAACAAACTTGCCTGTAAACACGACAAGTACTCCACCTAGTTACATCAAATCTATCTACCTCAGGTCGAAGGCTTTCGTGGTTTCCGCAGACTCATTAAGTCACAAGTACTTTCTTTCGTTCTAAGCTGTCGACTGTTCGCTTAGACATTCGAAAGTGACTGCGGAAAGTTTGCAAGCTCTGCTATGGCACAGATAACTCCACGTAATTTTCAATTCTCGCGCCTTTCTTCTGTGCGAGTAACACCAGGACACAATGGTCGGTATTTAAAAAACAAGTGGTGAGCTCTCTTGTGCTTGACGAGGTATGTGATGATAGTATTTCTGATTTCAATGAGTAGCTTCACCACTCTCGTCATCTTAGCTCTTATATTTTTGTTTTGTTGCTCGATAATATAGTCGTCAAATCTGATGAATTTCTGATGATAGTGTTGAGAACTTATCATCACATACCTCGTCAAGCACAAGAGAGCTTGCCACTTGTTTTGACGCTGTATTCAATGAATATGCGAGGTTTCCGTGGTAACACAATCTGTTTTCGGATTTTGTGTTCCATTCGGTCGTGAAATCTGGTGAATCTCGGATCAAAAATCCCTTTTTGGATTCTCCGAAAGGAACATACCCTTAGTTTACATATCTGAAGTTTCATGATTTCTCTTCTAGTCCCTGTTTTCTGAAATTTTATTAATTAGTCTTGTATCTTTTGCTTTATAGAAAAGAAAATAAAGAATATGAAGTGTAAACATGTTGATTTACCTTTGAACGATGATCCCGCTGCTGGCTTCCGCAAGTATGTAACACGTAACCTGTAATGGTTGCAGTTATTGTCAGGAAGCAAATGAAGCAGAAAATCCTTTGTGTTAAACAATAGGGCAACCATTACACGTCATGAAATCCAAAATGGCCGCGCCCGGGAAATTTAAAAGTGAAAATAGGCGATGATGATATCCATTGTTTTGTACACTTGAATGTCATATCCACATTTTGAAACAAAATTTGAAATCTAGTAATTATTGCCTACAATTTAGCATTAATTTGTTGTAAGAGTGGAGGTTCCCTTTAAATACGTCGGAGTGAATGTGCTCGAGAAACCTGAATAGATAATTTAGTGTACGTTCTATCACCAAACCTCACTGTATATGTCACTGCTGATGCATATTCTTGACTAACTCTCTGGTCTTTTGGACTGCAAGAATAAACAAACCAAACTGCCAACTTCAAAAACAAGTGGATAGCTTAAAGACTTTCCAAGTATATCTCGGCCTGAACTTGCTTTCAACGAATTCTCAAAACGTTGGTGGTGTCACCCTTAATTTGAAGTATAAAATGTTTTTATAAGAGAAGAGAGTATCACCATACACTCTAGCATAACACTCAACGCCTCTCGTTTGTGTATGCCTTCATGCCAGTAGGTTTGTTTTAGCTTAACAAAACACCTTTCGAGTTTCCCTATTTGAATCTTCATGGTGAGGTTATTTGCTTGTTTTTCAGGGCATTGCTTAGATTCCACTGTATTTCCTGCGACAGACCTGTAGACATGATACCTGGACAGTGAGTATTTCATAACTAATCATGAAGTTGAATCCTGCCCCTCCAAATGATACCAAACCGGTTATGTTAATGACTTTGTTGCCGCATTAGTCCCGTCCCAAAGCGAATGCCAAAATTTGAACTCGCTACCCTCGGTGCCTAACCTCAATCGTGGACAAAACCGTGAAGAACGTTGTGCTATAAAATTTGTTACCACCCTCTTCAGCTCCCCAAATCTATCAGTGATAATGCTTTTGTTTTGGGGCCTCTTAGACGTTTCGCTAGCATGGTAGCGTCCTAAATTCAGCATAGAATAATGGAGGGGGGAGAGAGGAGTTTCGTTTGTAATATTGCTTAAGCACATGTATTTTTGCAGAAGGTTTTTATCATCTCTAAGTACCCTGTTTTCTTGAGCAGTTTTGTCCAAGGTTGCCTGCGTCACCCCTTCATCAACCTCTTGCTTGCACCCTAGTTCCAGAGACGTTTTTATTCACGTTTTCACGGCGTTCAAATTCAGAAGGTTGAAGCCCTTTTTGATTTACTTCAAGCGGGCGAACCACAGTTTTCTTTATTTTGCTTTCTAAAACCGCCACAGCGCACACGTCACACGTTTGAACGCTGTGCAAATTGAGTGAGATACTGACTGTAGCTTTCTCTCAACAGCCCCAACCCTGCCCTGCCCCAGACTCCTAGTCTGCCTCCATCCCGATCTGGCCGTCCTTACACTACATATGAACTTGACCAAATTCGTCAGATGCATCGAGGGTAAGCAAACTTGTAACTATTGTGATTGGCTTACTTGTCGGGAGAAGGAGAGACCCTGGGAACGAGGATGCCTTAAAAACTCATTAATAATTTGTGAAGGAAATACAAAAGAAATTAATTTTTAATGAGTGTCTTTATATCTGATAAAGACACGGCTAAATTATACCTCCGATTTTTTAGGCCAAAATAACCCAAAATCTAAATTTTAGTGTAAGAATGGATAGATGTACAGTAAAGCTTTTTAAGCCTTTCAATAAATTCGCAATTCGTGTTTTATCAAGTCCTAAAACACTCGGCTGCGACTCGTCTTTTAAGCTTGATAGAACACTCTTGCTCATTTATCAGTAAACATTACATAAAAAGCGTTTCTGAGTATAAATATCTTGGGTAAATATCTTGGTGCGTCGCTTACGGGAATGGGCATATAGATTATTTGATTGGCAAGGTTAAGAAGAGAATAGGCATGCTAGGCCGTTTTAGGAAGAATATCAATATGTACACAGCCGGAAGCATTTGCTCTTCCTGTTCCTGGTTATTGTGATACTGTGTGGAACTGCTGCACGAGTGTTAACGCTGATAAGTAAGAGAAACCACAGAGACACGCAGCACGTATCATTGTGCGGTTGGGCAGTAAAAATACGGCGCTAGAATATCTCGGTTACGCAACTCTAGAGAAATGACACGAGAGCCATAAGCTAAATTTTTAAAAGAATGCTTAAGCCCAGAAGGACAAGGAGTAGTGAGAAAGATAGACTCCTGTCTATAAAATTAGAGTGTACTAAAAAAGCCTTCTGTTATCATGGTTGTTCCATTTTTAACCAGAGTTAGTCCTCATGATTAGTTCTTTAGCCTTTTCATATATCACCTTCGATCGAGTTGTTACATGTAATTTTTATTTTTTTATTTGTACATTATAATTATAACTATTTGTATTCTATGTTATTTTGTATAGGGACCCTATTGATAGCGGTCTTTTTACATTGTAAAATACTGAGAGTTACCCTATTTAAATAAAGCTAGTAAACAGGATTGCTCGCCTCGAGTCACTTCGTAGCTCAGTGATTAGATCATTCGATCAGTGTACGCCAGAGCTTATGACTTTGCTGCCCGCTGTGCCGTCAGGGGACTTGGTCTTTTCTCCCATACGTTCTGGGCGAGACACTTTCTCATGTCAGTTCAGAGCTAAAATGTTGCCTTCTTTTCTATACTTGTCTTCTAAGTTTGATTTCTGTAAGCTGAGTGAATTGTCACTTTCTTTTGTTGTTGTTTTTTTACAGTGGGTATACGTACGAGCAGGAAGTAGCCACAACCACAGCTCGCGCATGCGGGGGAAGCCACACAGTCACCTTCCCGCAAAGGAGGACGGCTAGATTCAAGTAAGATTTGGTTTACAGTATTTCACCACAGAAGACCCAGTTCATTGTTTACATTCATTTAGTGTTGGTAGCTGATCGTCAGTGATGTTAGCCCTGGAGATATTATCGTGATGTAGGACAGGCTTAGCAACTCTAGCCTAAACAATGAAGTGCTTTTTTCGTCTCTTTTTCAGTCAGTATTATTACTACCGAGAGGACGACACACCAGTTCCACTTCCTCAGAGGTGAGCAGTTACGACACCCCAGTCTCTTTAGCCGGGTTATCACTGTATGCACCAATAGTGACCAGCGCTTACTTTCTCCTTACAACATCAGTTCTTGATCAAACGTACAGGTTATAAGAAAGACCAAAATGAGCACGGACGACGAAATGTCGTCGTTTTTAAAATCATCACGAGCTCGAGCGCTGTCAGTATTACTGTTTACCGCCAAGTGAGGCGAAACTCGTCATATTTTGCTACTAACTATCAGCCTATGGTCGTTCGACAGAAACACTATTTTTCAGCGAAGATTGAAGAGCAACGCGTTTTTCCAAACACTATGCTGCAGTAATTGTGTACTAAACAGCACTTTATTTGGTTTGAAGGGATGAAACAGAGCTTATAGGGCAGGACGGGCACATCTACAAGGGACGCTTTGATGGCTTCGATCGAATGCCCGATTTACCGCAGGTACGAGTTTCTCTTTGTTCGCAATGTTGATACTACCTCCTCTTCCTTGTATAGCCTATTTGAAATTTTATTGTATTTTTTACGCAAATACAGAACCCCAAATCTCCGAGAGCGATGTCGGCCAAAAGAGCGAATAGCCCCCAACCCCCTCGCAATGGAAGCCCGACAAACCGGCGACCGCGGTCTGCTGCAGTCCCGTCATCCCCCAGAACCCAAGAGGAGGAGATTGAGCCTGCGAGTGTTGTGGCTCAGTAACAGCGGTGTTTGCCCCAAGTGAATGAGCAAATCACAGCAGCAGTGGAGTACCACGTGATGCCTCGTTAAAAACTCTAATATATATCACCGTTTCTCGTTGTTAATTGTATATAAAAATTATTGTGAGGTTTTGTAATCACATTTATACGAACGGAAATTATTTGAGATCCCGTGTAATTTATTAGATCTATTTATACCGTAGTTAGTGACCCTCTCACAACGCCCTTACCGAAAGCATTTTCTAGATGTGAAGACAACGCCTTTATAGGAATGAATAATGAACCTAAGTAGAAGGAACATAGGTACAAGTCTCGTGTCGGCTGTTTCATAGACTGCTGGCAGTCCCTTGCTGCCTTTGTACAGCAATCACAGCGTTTCATTGCAACACTGTTCAGCCTTTATCGCAGGAATGGCCTAGGCATAAAAACTGAAAATTTTCTAGATTTCCAAGATGCTAGTTCGTTTTCCGTCATGGTCCCGATAGTTCTCAGACGGGGATAAGTCGCTACCCAGCGGATAAAGTTGCACTCCACCTTCACCCCTGAAGAGTGATTCAGCTAATTAACCATTTTTTCCCAGGTTAGAGTGAACTTTGAGTCCAGTTTAGTTAGTGTTCAATAAAAATATTTCCAAAACATTTTCACTCTTACGTTTTGACTGGAATAACTTTAGTTTAAGCTTAATATCATTTGCAAAACCTTCTTCTGTAAATCCGCACTGATTTTCGCACAGTTGCGACTAAGTTGAGATTTAAATTCGTCAAAACTAAGGGCACTGACTGATCAAGATTCGGGTTTGGGTAAGTTGAGTGCGCAAGATCTCGAATTGTAACGATGTGAATATTATTTATGATGCCAGCAATGTCATTCGTCAGTCTCCACAACAACAGTTTTCAGTGGTGTAAATGAAAAGAGAAGAGTGATTAAGGATAACGCCTGTTCCAGGAGAGGGTGAAGAGAAAGCAAAAGGTTTGTTTGGAGGAAAGATAGAAATCCAAGCCCTTTCTTTCTCGTTTTTGCTCTTTCTGGAACCTTAAACACGTAACAGATCAATGTGCTAGAGTTCAAGGTCGTTATTTAATATGTATTGAACTACTGGGGCTGGTTCCTGAAAGGTGTTATAACTCTATTCCAGGGATAAATCTGCCTTATTTCAAGAATACCTGTTGGAACAAGGCAGATTTATCCCTGGAATAGAGTTGTTTCACCTTTCAGGATCCGGCCCCTGATGTATAATTTAATAATAAATTGTAAATTTTAAAACAGCAAAAGAGAATACTCGGTGTCAGAAAACCATAATTGCGATCACGTCTGACAAGAAGACTTGTGATTTACATATTCTTCATAAAGCTTACATGTCTCCATTTCTTTCTATTACCCACTGAAGAGTCTATTCAAAGGGCAGAGGAAACGTCTGAATCAGTTCTAGGTAAATTTGTAGAATATGAAGATCTTCAAAGAACGATTTGAGGAATTAAAAAAGGTTTGCACCTAATAAAACGAGTGCAATCGATGTGATTGCGAATTGAGTCGTTTGAGGTCTGTTTTTAATGTCCATCGATTGATAAGTTAAAATCTTTTTACGCCATATTACTGTCCTCTTAACCTGAAAGCAAGCGCTTTTGAGGGAAATTACTTTGCAGGCCGGCTAATTCCTCAGCTTTCGTTGCTTCATACCGCTACACATTTTAAAGCCCCGGCTAAACGATCAAAACTTTTTCGTCCAACATCGTGTTGGAAAAGCATGTTTGACCGTTTAGCCGCCTCTCTCAACTTTGCATTGAAATGGTTTTCCATGTTTGCTAAATCAAACATTTTACGCACAAGGAACAAATGTTTGATCATTTAGCCCTCCAGCCAAGGAAGCACATACAACCAGTAAAAAGAAACTTATCAAAGCCTGGTCAAGTCAGAAGAAATACGTAAAAGGCTGATTGTGGGTCACTTAATCCTATGTTTGGTCCAACATTGCCCATTTAGCCATCGAACGTTGCGTGTACAAAATGTTTCATCGTTTAGTCGAGGCTTAAGGAAACATTTAGTCAACTAGAAATCCCCTCTGCTCATAAATTAAGTTGGTGGTGCTTGTAGGAGATCATGATTAAAGATGAACAAACCAGAACAACAACTAGCGTGGGGTAGCTTCATTTAAGCGAAACGATTTGCTAAAAGCAGCCACAGGGGCATTAACTGGTATTTTGCTTTTTGTCTACCAGACCATTAGCTCTACTGTAGATGTTGCGAGGTGTGTTGACAGCCTTGGTGATCAGCCGTGTGCCACTTAAGATCCTTTTGACTGTTCTTTGCACATTCTCTTTCTTTTCATTTGACATTCCATCAACTACATCGTCTGCCACTTTCGCTCCATTATCCAATTCACGGTCCTGCTGAGTTTTTACTTCAAGTTGCGTAACTGGCGTCGAAACTTTACTGTCATTGTTTGCTCTGTCGTCTAACCTCTGCT
Source organism: Pachyseris speciosa (assembly GCA_016490735.1). Taxonomy (NCBI): domain Eukaryota; kingdom Metazoa; phylum Cnidaria; class Anthozoa; order Scleractinia; family Pachyseridae; genus Pachyseris; species Pachyseris speciosa. The sequence goes on from JAEMWC010001819.1 coordinate 87,636, forward strand.
TCTTCAAGAAAGGTTGCTGTTGTGGTACAGCTGTGTTTTTATTAACCGTTCTGTAAGTGCCAATCAGTTTTGGCGCTGCGAACTTGACCACATCTACATCAGCTGCCAGTCTAGTGGCCCTAAGCTTCTCGGGACGCCTCTTTTCAACGTTAAATGTCTTGTTTGGTTGAAGCACCTTACCAAATCCCGACATTGATAAAGATTCCTTGACAAATTCTAATGGTACGCGACCAAGCACGCCATCAAAACGGTTTTTGGTTACCTGAGTGAAAGTAAAACGCGAAATGAAACTGAAGATAGAACTAAACACGCAAAACAACACGCAAAACAACAGAGCCATCATAAGGAAAGTTAATTCCCATCCGTTACTTCCTTTTAGTTTATAAATAGAAAATATCTTTGGTCATAGAATAACTACAAAACAGGGAAGAAAGGGAGAAGCAGTGAAACAAACAAACAAACACCAGTCACGAAACATCCCCCAGAATGAATGCAATTTAACATTCACTCAACATGTGAGGAACCCTAACGGCAACAGACCTGGTACGCCAGTACTATGTATATGGCAGTCAATAACACGTGCACAACTGTCTCCAGTCGCTTTACCATAAAGCACAATTTTTGGCATCACAATTCAAGACAGATAAACCGTCATTGAGTAGAGAGTATTATTTCGAACTCGTCGCGTTATATTTGGGCAAGCTGACAACTTACGATAAAATCTGAAAGTAAGAACTGAAGCAATAAGACCACTGATAAGTAGTCCAGACAATCTTCATGTATTCATATCCATCTAACTCCAGACTGCTTGCAAGCAGTCTTATTTTTTTTTAAGAGAAAGCAAGGTGAGCGAAACACACGAGGGTGGCTCTTCACTCCCGCGCATTGTGTCTCCTCGTGGGAAGCATACAATTTTCAGGTGCTAGCGTGTGTCGTTCACCTTTACTATCTCTGAGAAAATAGCATTTCATTCCAGATATTTATCAGTAATTAGCAACCTGTAGATATTTTTGCGCCGTCCCTTTTTTGTTCTGTAGAATGATCACATTATCAGCTTCTTGGCTTGCTTTGGCGGAGCCGAATATCGACGCCGTTTGGAGTTCAACGTCTTCATTTTCCTGCGAGAGAAAAAGGACACTGGATGTAAAACAACACTCCACGTAATGAAATTCTCCGTAGGTCTGGGGACGGCGCAGAACCGCATTGAAATAACGTGCGCTATTTGTTGTATCTTGCTGTGTGAGTCTTGAATACATTACGCAGCTACTTGTCCTTACATTTCATTTTCCGTGACAAATTATCACAAGAGCTCCCTCCACCCCCCCGGTGCGAACCAAGATTGAACCTAGCAGTTACCGCTGACATGCAGTATTCTCGTGGACAAGGTAATGACTGCGTGGCCTTTGAACAGGACTAAAAAGGGCACGGTGACCGCATGGACGGCGTATTTCACTGTAATGGTGTCGCTTTTTTGCTTTTATTATATCTCTCACTTAGTACGCGCGCTGTGATTGGTCAATTTTGCGGGCCGTATCGGGCCGTATTCTACAGTACAGTTTCCAGTCGATTTTTTGCCGTCCCTTCGCGCTTGGGCCATAAATCGACGGGAAAAAACTCAGTCCGTAACTTAAAGTTCGGAACGAGAAAACGAGGTTAGTAAGAGGTATGTACATGTACATGTACTGTATGTTGACTTGTTGCTTGCTATTTGGCGCCAAAAGTTAAGACGATATCTTTTTGTTGTCGTCCCAGGGATTGCGCGCAAACTAATAAGGATTAGCTTCTCCCTTAGCAAACAATGATGGCCTTCGGGATTAATAAACATCTCTACTAGATCAGACACAAATACGAAAAGAATTTCATTTGTGTGACTGAATTCAAATACCTTTCTCGGGTGAATGACCAACGTGACGTGCACATTTTTAGTGCTTGCAAAATTCCTCAGTGCAGCAATCACGTAATTCTGGGCAGAAAATCTATCGTCTCCACTACGGCTGAATGAAAATCAAGGCAAGAAAACGCTGTGAGATTTAAGAACAGATTCGTACGAATGCATCTCAACACTCTGTTAAGGTCAATGACAGCTAGAAACTGACAAACAAAGCTGTACGTGTCCGAGTACAACATCCTCAGAGTTTAATCTCCTCTATGCGAGTTTGTTAGAAGCAAAGAGTGTGACAGTGATTCGAGTGTGAACTGGTGCCAAAGTTGAGTTGAGTTAGAAACAAGGAAACGAACGGTTAAGTGACACTTACAAAGGTAAGTAGCTGCGAGTATAGAGAGATCAGGGACGAGCTATCAACCAAAATATACGGGAAAACTCACAACAAACCTTAAGTATGACGTCATAAACTGTAGGTTATCA